>CAUYSK010121489.1:0-45248 GCA_963575035.1 Avahi laniger | reverse complement strand
TGCATTCTTAAATTTTATACTAGTTTTATTCACAATGTATGATTTAGTTCAAATCAACAAATATTCAAGACTATATGAGAGAAGAATGAAATGAGATTACCTTTTAATATAATCAACTAAATCCTTTTTATGAGTAAAAAGTTAATATTGAGATTTAAAAACCTAAATTTCCAATGTTACTGTCAATTTAACCATAGGTATATTTCTTAGGCTACAGGACTGCCCATTAATCTTTCTTGTCGGAGAGCAATTAACCTCTTGAACCACTTTTCTTCAGCATCAGCTTTCTCAACAAATAACTGAAATAAGAACAGAAAAAGGAAAAATGTTATTGTCTGCCATTAACTTGGATCTGACCTAATATGATACAAATTACCTTTACAGAATGCATCTCTCAGTACGAGATTTGGATACAGTTTAACTTTTGATGTCTTCTTGATTAAAGACCTTCTATTTAGAATTAATAATGCTCAGAAAAGTCTTAGAGTAAAAGGGCTAGCTAGCTAGCATCAGCACCATTGGTTAACAGTTTTTCACCTTGTATTTGTGTGAAGTTAATTTCCCACAACTTTTCTGAGATAGTGGAATTACACCATTTCACAGAAGACAGCAAAATATGATGTTAGTGACATTCTCACAGTCAATGAACAAACTAGAGCTAAGCCAGAATTAGAACTTTAAGTCCCAAATTTTTTAAAAAACTCTTTTCTTTGTCTATTTTTCTTAACCACAGAAAGAATACTTCTAGAAGTCAGGCAACATGAGTTGGACCATATTGGATTCAAATGTATGTAACAGGGCCAGCTGCCTATTTTTGGCAAGTAGGAACATATGAAGCTGTTTCCTCCAATGGTTTTCTTGGTGTCAGCACAAAAGGGCAAAAGTTTGAATTAATTTCAGTTAACTAGACTTCAACTGACATTCTTAAGGTTTAAGGATCTTACATTTGGATGGGCCAGAGAATTGTCATCTTGGTACTTGATAGCAGTAGGGATGCTGCTAACATCTATTTCTTTCTCAACACTGGGAGAATCAGCAACTGCTGCTGCTGGTCCTGATGCTGAAGCTGCATGTTTCGCTTCACTCGGTTCCACTGACTGAAACATACAACACATATTATTTTCAACAAAATTAGAATTTTGCTTTAATAATATTTCTGATTTTGAATAATAATTGTTCAGTTAGTTTCCTTTGAGATGATATCCATCTCAAAAAGAACCTTCAATACTGAATGAGAAATAATTATTTCTGCAACAAACAAATACAAAATCAGGAAATGTTTATCATGTCTTATGATCAACACATTTTTCTTAAGAAATTGGTGCTTATGAGTCTATATATTGAAATATATATATTTCATATATCTAAATTCTATTAATCAAAATAAGCTTGCAACAAATCTCTAGCATTTAGTTGGCCTCTTTAGGTATAAAAAGTAAATTCAAAGGTTATCTTATTTTTTTTTCAAAAAATAATAGTCTTATTGAGCTAGAATTCACATACCATACAATTTACCCATTTAAAGTATATAATTCAATGGCTTTTAGCATATCCACAGCGTTGTGAAACTATTACGAGAACCAACTTTAGAACATTTTTATCATCCTCCCCAACACTCCATACCCATTAGCAATCACTCCCCATTTCTCCCAACCTTCCTCGGCAACCACTAATCTACTTTCTGTATGGATTTGCCTATTCTGGACATTTCATACAAAAGGAATCATACAATATGTGGTCTTTTATGACTGATTCTTTTACTTAGCACAATGTTTTTAAGGGTCATCCATGTTGTAGTATGTGTCAGTACTTCATATTCTTTATTTCCAAATAATGTTGAATTGTATGACATTTACCACATTTTATTTATCCATTCATCAATTCATGGATTCAAAAGTTATCTTTTATGGTTACTTAAAACATTTAAAAAATTAAAGTTTGAAAAAAAAGTATGTCATATCTTTGGCAAAAAATAAAACTCTAGGATTTCTTATACCATCTTGCAAACTGTAGACACTCAATTTTCCCCACGTTTACTGAGTAATCACCATGTGCCATGCATGGTACTAAGTGTTGGCGACCAGAGACTAATAAATCATTATTCCTGTCTCGAAGGCTCCTTAAACAGTACAATTTATTTAGTGCTTACGCAGGTAAATTTCAATATCTTCTTCCCTGAGAAAGCAGAAGGTCAGGGAAGTGACTGATTAGCAGCAAGGTTACAAGGATAATATAAAATGGATTAGACAAGAAGTTGAAATTAAAAGGTAAAATAATAAAAAAAAAGATCAATGGGAGATTAATTTTACTATGTAGTCCTTTTGTGCAGTTATTCTTTCTATACCTATTGTTTTTCAATTTCCATTTTCTTTTGACTTATCTACTTCTGAATATCCACCTCTCTGAATGAAGCACAAAACGGATATCATTGGGAAAAATGTGTAGAGATTAAGATATGTATGAATTAGTTAATTGTTTCTTAGATTAATTTGTTTTAGAATTGGAGCTGCACCTATATAACCAATATTTATTGAGCACTACTAATTGCTAAGCACTGGGTACCCAAAGAAGAAGAAAATAGATATGGTCCTTGTCACAACTGGAGATTACATGCTGCTGATGGAAATGAGAGATTATAAGCAAACAAATATCAAAATAAATACATAACCACAAATTGCAGCATGTGACATGAAGGAATAAATAAGGTGCTGACATACAGAATGATGGGGATCAGGCAGGGGAAAAGATCAGGGAGGAGACAACATCTACTTTAGACTGGGTGGCTAGGGACAGCATCTCTCAGGAGGTGAGATTTATGACCTGAAGAACGAGAAGGAGCTGGGCATATGAAGAGGAAGAGGAAGAGTGCTTTGGCCGGAGGCAACCACAAGTAGTACAAAGATCCTAAGAGGGAAGAGCTTGGTGTGTTTGAAGATCAGAAACAAGGCCAGAGGAGCTGGTATACGGTGAGCAGAAGGGACAGCTGGACATTGCAGTCCAGAGCTTGGGTCGTTTCTTCCTTAACTCAGCCACACCACCACTCTGCTAGGGTATTACCTCCCAGCACCATAGCTGGGCAGTGCTCCCAGGCAGAAAGCCAGGGTAATTGTGGCGCTCACCTTTTGTTTCCCTTCTCTCAAAGACCCCGCACTGCCTATTGTTCTATCCTTGAACACATATCTTGTCAAATTCTATAGCTGTTTATGGTGGGAAGGCAAGTTTGGTACCAGTTATTATGTGATGGTAGGTGGTGGAAATCTAATTAGCTCTTGAAAAAGATTTTTCTGGCTGCTGTGTGGGTCCTGGACCACAGAAATGCAAAATGAAAAACAGGAAGACCAATCAGTGGGCTACCACAATAGCTAAAGAGTGAGATGGCACAGATGACGGTGGTGGCCATGGAGAGTTGAGAAGAGACAAATTCTGAGCTATTTCAGAGGCGATGATTCACTTTTTTTAAGACATGTAAAATATTTTATTCAATTAAAAATACTCTAATTTTTAATTTTTTTGCTAACAGAAGCTGGTCTGCATCCATAGGAGAGATTTATACTCCTGTGGATAAATGGTCCTTGAAGGCTAGATATCTGGGCAGTCGTCATGTGTGTTCAGGAATTCTTGTATAGTAAGAGGAATCTATTCTACAAATTATTTTCAAGTGTGGAGATATTCATGAATACCAAATCTAACAATTAATGATGTTAATGTTAATCATAATGCTAATTTTTATAGATATTTAAAGATATATTTATTAAATTCGATTTGGCAGCTTTCTTCTTATATTAATATTTTGAAGCCAACATCTTTTCCCCAGGTCTCAAGTATTTGTATGTCTCCCACACACTGGGCCTAGAAGGCTCAGGGCCCTAAGTGATATTGACCCTTTATAAAACTGGAGACATTTAACAGTAAAGTTCAATATTCTGCATGGGGACAGTGGGAAGTATGCTAATCCAAGAGGCTGAGGACATAGATTTTTGGTAGTCTATATTGCCTTACAGAGACTGCACGAGCTTGTCATTCTGTATGTCTCAGCTGTACTGTGAGAGGGCTTAGCTAGGAGACTGGCCGTCCACGTTGAACTACCTTGAAAAGATGCAGAGTGCTATTATTCTCATTGCCAAAGATGTGGATCCCACTTTTTAACGTGACACAGATAACATTCTATTATATAAATCAAATAATCTCATTCTGTTTTCACCTACATAGTACATTAATATTTTCTTTAAGAAGTACTTACACTCATATAGTAAGGTGAAGCTCTCAGGTTAGGATAAGCACATGGAAGTAATTATTGAATAATGGGTAATTTAAAAATTTGTGGAAAGAATCACTAATTGCTTCTTTATTTAAGGGAAGAAAACTATAACAGATAAACAAAACCTCAACATGGGCCGGGCTCGGTGGCTCACGCCTGTAATCCTAGTACTCTGGGAGGCCAAGGCGGGCGGATTGTTTGAGCTCAGGAGTTCGAGACCGGCCTGAGAAAGAGCGAGACTCCGTCTCTACTAAAAAAAAAAAAAAAAAAATAGAAAGAAATTATCTGAACAACTAAAAATATACAGAAAAAATTAGCCGGGCATGGTGGTACATGCCTGTAGTCCCAGCTACTCGGGAGGTTGAGGATTGCTTGAGCCCAGGAGTTTGAGGTTGCTGTGAGCTAGGACCATGCCACGGCACTCACTCTAGCCAGGGCAACAGAGTGAGACTCCGTCTCAATAAAAAAAAAAAAAAAAAAACCTCAACATAGCCACTACCACACATCTGGCTTTGAGTAGCACTGCCACCTGGTGGTCAGGTTTGGAAAAATGCACTTCCAAGTGTAAGAACAAAAGACCAGGTTGCATAGAGTTATTTACTCTCCTTTTGAACACAAGTGGGTATCTGCCAGATATAATAATATTAGGGTTGAATAATTGACACTAAGCTTATTTTGTACAACAGTTTGAAAATAAGCTGCATCTTAGTTTCTAAAGTTAATGATATATCAGGGGCTATCGGATTCTCTATCTATTCAGACAAGAGAAATATAATTTCAGAGAGTTAAACCAGTTAAATCAATATGTGTTGCAGGAGATACAGTGTATAGTATGTCATTGGTAATAGCCACTTTTCTGGTAACAGCTCCCTAGCTTAATTAGCAGAATTAACACAGCTAAAGAAAGACTGTACCAACTGAAGGGGCGACTAGCATGAAAAGGTCTTTTTCAGAGATATGTACTTTGTATCAAAGTATGAAGAACTGCCCAGGAGAAAAAAATGTTGAAACTAGGGTCCTGGGTAATTTATTCTTCAATCCTTACTATGTATTAGGGATAATCCATCATATTTCTCCATGATCTGGATGAAATAGTCCTCAAGATAATTTACCTCCCTTTGCTAAGTAATCTCCTGATAAATAATTCAGCTCCTTGGGTATCCTAAACCCTTGCCTTATATTGCAGACATAGACATTTTAGAATCTAGAAAGGGATATCACTTTCTAAAGTAATAAACTGGCCTTCTGTTTTGTATTTCAGTAGAGTGTGAATTTATTCACTGTTAGTCCATCACTGCTCTTCTGATCACTTCAAAGTGTAGTGACTAGTAAAAGTACAGTGTTAGAGGGCTAAGATTTTAGACTATTACTCATTCACCAAAGAAATGCCATCTCCTGAGGCTTTTTAGCAAATTCTCCTGCTGGCATGATTTCCTACCTTTCAACGCATTCTTTTTTGGAGGAGAGGCATTAAATTAAAAATAAGTTTAAAGAGAAATATTAATAATTAGTACCAAATGGGAAAAAATTGTTTAAAAGAAAACCCAGTGTATTGACTACGAAGGAATAAGCATCTCCACAGAAAGAAAGTACTAGTTTATCACAATAGTGTCAAGTGAACACTGAGAAGCCAGGGTGAATTTCAGAAAACAAATATTAGGAAAGTGAATTTTAAAATAAGTTACAGTAATTCTATCAGGATGTATGAATGGCCTTACAATATATGAGTAAGAAATTAAATAAAATAGGCAATTGTATTTAGGAATGTCCATTTCACAGCTCTGCTTTTTCAGGCTTTGCGGCAGCAAACTATAAATATTCAAAAGAAATCAACAAAACGACAATGCAGGGCCATGGATTATCCAAGGCATACCTAGTCCTGTGCCTGGCATGCAGCTCAGGCTCAATACATTTTCCCTGAATGACTTATTTTTTAAAGTACATGGTAATTGAAAAGACTTTTATCTCACTGATAACAAAAGAAGTGCTAATGGAAACAACAGGCCCATTTTTACCTATTAGGTCAGTAAACATGAAAAAGTCTGATAGGATTTGGTGTTAACCACAGTATGAGAGTCAGACATTTTGCACTTTTGGGTGGAATTTGAATTGGTACAATGTTTTTGGAGGGTGACTTTGGGAATGTGTTAAAATAAATGATGTTAACCTTTAACAAATAACTTCATCTTGAAAAATTTTTTAAGAAGATAATAAACATGTGTGTAATATCTCTGAACTTACAACTACTTAAATATCTAATATCAGAGGGAAAATAAATGAATTATGATACATTCAGCAGGATACATCAGCAGGATATTACACAGCCATGAATACATTTACAGATGTACAGTATTTTGGAATAAGTGATAACTATAATCAAGTCTTTGTTATATGAACATTATTAAAGAATATGTGTATGTCCAGAGTGCCTTTTCCTACCCAAGGGACATAATTCCTAAAAGCAGGCCTACTAATAAAAGAAAGAATACATGAAATAGTCAACAGAAATAAAACGTCAATCAAAGCTCCTTTTACTAGAGCTGAATAAGTGATAACCATCTGGGCAAAGAATGGAGATATTAGTTTTATCATTAAAACTCTGTTCTAACTCTTCTCTAGCAAGTCACTTTAAAAAGTAGATGTATACAATTGACAAGAAAACTGTTTATGTTCATGAAACGCATATCATTGTTAAAGAACCATCATGTTGACATCTTACTTTGTCTTCTCGGTGAATTGTAAAATAAAAATGACATCAGATACATTTTTACAGTATATTTTTTATATGCAAGTTAAATTTGAGGTAATTCTCACTGATTAATTGTCTCTCAATAACATGTTGACACTCTCTCGTGCTCTTTCATCTATTAGGGGCAGCACTTACATTTAAGTAAAATCCATTAATAAAGCATCTCTTCAGTTGAAACCAAAAGTTTATTCATAATTCCTGGAAGAAAACTTACCTTTTTGACTTCTTTACTTGATCTGAATGACTGTTGAACAAAAGAATCACTTTCAATAGCTTCAATTTCTTTTACTCTTTTTACTTGTTCTACCAGGGTGGCTTGGTCTAAAAAAGAGGGTATAATGTCAGTGTATTTTCGTATAGGCACTATACCTAAACAATGTTCTTTTTTCTATGAAGAAATGTTATTCCTTATGATATTTAACTGGATGAAAAGACATTATAGATAAGCTATAACAAGAAACTTTTCCCCCTGAGATAAACAAATATAACATTCCTACAAACTAAGACTCTTCCCCCAAACCTAAAACATGGCTGGGAAGGCACTGCTATAATGATCCCACCTAATCTGGGCTAATCTGGTGGGAGGCCGCTTTTAAACTTTTATTTTAACATTGTATTATGAAAATTCATATATTAATAAAAGGAGTAAGATCACAGTAAATCCACCTGTACCCATCACTCAGCTTCTACAATCATTCACTTTCTATTATTCTTATTGTATTCAATCTATCTATCCCCACCTCAGTTTTTTTGGGTGGACTTAAGAGTATTTAAAAATAAATTCCAGGCTGGGTGCAGTGGCTCATGCCTGTAATCCCAGCACTTTGGGCAGCTGACACATGAGGATCACTTGAGGCCAGGAGTTCGAGACCAGCCTGAGCAAGAGTGAGACCTCGTCTTCACAAAAAATAGAAAAATTAGCTGGATGTGGTGGCGCAGGCCTGTAGTTCCAGCTATTCGAAAGGCTGAGGCAGGAGGACTGCTTGAGCCCACGAGCTTGAGGTTGCAGTGAACTATGATGATGATAATGCCACTGCTGTCTAGACTGTTTGACACAGTGAGACCCTGTCTCAATAAAAATAAAATGTAAATCCCAGATCATACTATGTTACCCCTAAGTATTTATTTTAGTAGGCATGTCTAACACATAACAATTAGAAAAAAACAACTTAACTACAATACCATTTTCATACCTAAAAATATTATTGATAACTCCTTTTGTTTACATAGTCCATGTTTAATTTTCACTGATTGTCCAAAAAAGGTCTTTCTATAGTTGGTTTGTTTGAAAAAGGATCCAAACAAGGTCCACACATTGCTCTTGGTTGATAAGTATCTTAAGTCTCTTTCTTATCACTTACAATCCATCACTCTTCTCTTTCACTACCATTTATTAATTGAGGATCCTGAATCGTTTATCCTGTAAAAATTTCCACATTCTGGATCCAGCTGATTTTATCCTCATGGTGTCATTTAACATGTTCCTCTGTTGCCCATATTTTGTGTGAACCAGCAAGTAGACCGAGAGGCTTGATTATAGTTAGGTTCAATTTCTTTTGGTCAAGAATATGTCATAGGTGGTTCTGTGCAGTTCCTATCACATCACATCAGGATGCGCTTCTCCCACTTCTAGTGATGAGATTGATAGGTGGGTCCAAAGTGTGTTAGCCTGACCCCCTTACAAAGTTCTTCATCAATCTTTCATTCAATTAATTTATCAACATTAATGTTTGTTGCTTAGATCCTTTATACCATTACAGGTTATAAAATGGTGATGTCCTAATTCTATTATTATTCCTGTATTTATTAGCTCTGATTATTCTATAATGAAGAATGTTTTCTCATTGACTATTTGGTGACTGTGAAATACAGCCTGTACAGGAAAGTTACAATAAATGTTTGATTCTTTGTCTTTATCAATTTTGGTTCAAAGGTGGCCAAAGATGGCCATTATGAATTCATGAATATTTATATATTTAATGTACTTCAGTCCATGGTAGTAATTTTCCTATTTTGATGCTAAAATTGTTTCACCTTTGGGTGGTGGGAGTCTCTTCAAGTTGGCTCCTGCATCCTTTTGACATGATCCCTAGTACTTAAGTCATGATAAGAAGTTCCAGAACTGAAATTAGATATTTCTCCAAAGAGCCCAGACTCCTTTTAGTGGGGGAATGATATTTACAGACAACAATCTGGGCACTAGTGGTTTTCATTGTTACTGGATTGTCATTGCTCCTGAAACTTTCCAGTGGATGAGATATTAAATACATATTTTTAGAAAGAAAAAATTAATGAGTTCATGCTGATACTACCAACCAAATTAAAGATTGTAGGATTTTTAAAGTCTTTTATTTTATATTTGCACATTGTTTCTTTTACTATAAAAATCTTGGGCCTTAATGATGTGATCGAAAGTACTTATTTGGTTTTTCTAATATGTGATTATCTATTACTTTTAAAAAATTAGACAAATATTAATAACAAGGAGGCTTCCTTTCCTATCCTATGCCCCTAGTTCTCCCCCTAGTCCATAGGTAACCATTTTTATTAGGTTTGGGTTTATCCTTCCATTGTTTATTTCTGAAAATATAAGTATGCATATTCTCTTCTTGCTTATACAAATTTAGCATACAATACACTTCTATGTATAGTACTTTTTTTACTTGATATGTCTTCACTATCACTCCATAGCAGCTTAGAGAGTTCCTCATTCTATTTTATAATTGCATAGTACTCTATTTTATAGCTTTATGATAATTTTTTCCACTAATGCTCTATTAATGGTTAATTGAGTTGTTTCTAGTTTTTTGTTTTAACAGTTAGTGCTTTAGTAAACAGCTACATGTGTGTGTCATTTCATATTTTTGTATTATGTATTTTCATATTTTGGCAGTTTCACATGCTAGCTGGGCAGAAAAAATTTAACATTATGGTTCACACACTTGCTGTATAAACTCTTGCTCTAAGCTGACATGAATATACAGTTGAATCTGGAGCCATTTTGTACTCAGCTAAGGCACTTAAAAATTTGGGGATTTAGACTTCATGGATAATAGCTGGATTTATTTTCTAAGAAACAACTATAAAAATCATTTGACAAGAAAGTAGAGTTATTTGCATCAAAATAATTTTTACATCCCAGCAGCTCTAACCTGAAAACTTTAAATGTTGCTGTAGAGATAAATATAAAGAACATGCAGAGAAATTTGGTTTCATAAATTCAATGAAATTAGTATTGTCTAACAAAATCTTTGGCTCAATTTTTGGCTAATCACAATTTATAATTATACAGTCTTGTGTGACCACCAGTTTATTTACAGGAAAGATAGCTCTTCCAAAGATGTTTCCCTGACAGCTGTAACCAGTCTTTTCTCATGTGAGAAATCATGCATGGAATGCTTGGAAGTAGCAGCCATCACAGCCAACACTCCCATTTTTGGAAGAATACATTTTCCTACATAAAAGCAAGCACTATCAGAGTGCCGTGGAAGAGCAGATATGTCCACATGCTTTAGAATAAAAGCTCCTCTGGATTTTAATGTTCTACTAATTGAACATGTGAAATGAAAGAAGATTCTCTGCACAGCTAATTTATTAACACATCCCATACTAGTGGATAATTTTTAAATTAATTACATGTATAATAGTGTTAATAGAGCAAAGTCACAATGGGTACCATTCCAGGTGATCCAACTTTAATGTAAATATGAAAACAACATTTATTTGTATAGGTCTTAATTAGTTTCAGTAGGATTATTTCATAATCACTAATTCCCAACCAAAATACATTATTTATCACTTCAGGATGATGTCTCATATGTATCAATTGTTGGACTCTTTGGTTTTTTTTTTTTCTCTAACATATTCTCTCATTTGGATTTGGAAAGCATATCATTAGTATTAAATGTCAGAGGTGAACTCACAAACGGTTACTTGATGTTTAAAGCTTGTCGTGTTTGTAGCTTTAAATTTGGGAATACAAACAGCTCCTAATACAAATAAAAGTATTACATAGAAGTTTGCTAAAGGGCCAGTATACTTAACAAAATACTGTTGGAGAAACTATAAAGGAAAGGAGAAAGATTAGAGAAAGACAGAACATTATCTTCAGAACTAACAAAGTGATAGGCAGATAGGAGAAAGCCAGTTTGCTTTACTTACAATAGGAAAATAAAGCAACACAGCTTTTATCTTTCAATGTGGGAACCATTTTATGGGTTGTGAGAGTGATATTTAAATTAAAATTTGAAAGATTCATAGGAAATTTACATTTTCAGCCTTATACTAAGCTTAGCTCTATGCTGCCTGAAAATTAACATAGAAATGTTTTAAATTATATCATATTCAAAATTCTAATATCAGTTTCCACAAATGTATGTTTTGTGTATAACCCTGTAATTTTGGGAAGCAGAATAAAATACATCAATAACATATATCACATTGTTTTCAATTCTGTTTAAGTTACTCATGTCAATTTGTCATTTAAAAATCCTGTACCAATTTTAAGATTGGAAAAAATGTGACTTAAAACTAGTTATTGTTTATATGTAGAGCATATAAAGCATCTTACAGTCATTAGCCAAGAGGTAAAAATAAAGACAAATAATAAAGTTACTGGGAGAATCAAAATAATAGGATATTTTAAAACATTAACATGGTAGACATGAAAAAATTCTTCAGCACTTGATGATTTTTTAAATAAATACATTATCGGTAAATAAAATGACTTCCATATATTGTTAGGCAGATGTCGGTTGAAGGGATATATATTTCATAGTAAAATGAAAAATAATGGAATCAGAAAGCCAATCACTACATAGCAGAAAAATCAATACTAACTCACTGTACAGAAAATCATTTTGTTCCTTTTGTGATGAAAAATTAAAATCAAATATTTTATTAGTTACTGTTGAGGCTATGTGCTATGTTATAAAATTTAGGCTCTCCTGCTACTTCAAGTTATATTATAACCAACATCACACGTTATAACATTTACAGAGTTTTCTTTTAAAATATTATGAAATGGCATACAAATTTAAAATTAGTAAATAAAGATGACATGGTCCAATATAAACCTTTAATTTGAAAAGATAATTTAAAAACTCCAAATTCTGAGGTGATGGACTTTGCTAAACAAAATAAAGGATAATTATAGTCTGTATTGCATTTATGTTTAATAGATTACAAACATAAATCAATCTCCTCTAATAGCAATGCCAGGCTGTGAACAGCAGATGGCACTATTGCCAAAGATGTGTTCACAGGATAATTGGCAACTTCAACTGATTCAGTTTGAATATTAATGTCTTACACATTTCTCCAAAGTTAAAATGTATTTTATGTTACAAAGAATTTGGGTCAGTTAGCCCCACAGTTACTAAGTTACTTATGTTGTTCTTCCAGGAAAAAAGTTACAAACTAATAGTTTTGCTACAAATACATGAATAATACAAAAAATTATCTTCTTTTCACATTAAATTGACTCAAATTTTAGTTAAGATGGAAACATCCATGAAATTCCTTTTTATGGTACAAAATAGATACAAAAAAACTCAACCTTTGAAATGTAATGCTTTACAAGAATGAAAATAGCAAACATGAAAAAAGCAAACAAGCTTGTATGGTAAAGCTGGCTATTCAATAATATTTGTAAACAAACAAATCATCCCGTAAAGCTTACCTGGGATTCTAAAGTTTTTAAGACGATTTCTCATGAAGACAAATTTTAACCAAACACAGCATTTTTTCCCTTTCAAAACAGTATATTTTAAATGTTTCTTTTAAAATGCACGCAAAGTATTCATTAGAAGAAATCCTTCCAAATTCAATGCTTTTAGGTTGTTCATAAGACCAAAATCCCTGGAAAAAATTTCCAGAAATGATATTCACAAATAATTTTTAAAGTGAGAAAACTTCTTAAGTGGAACAGGGCTTGTCTATTTAGTCTTCTGGAAGCTTATGCCATAGTATCGAGTTATATACGTCAATGAGGCTCCTTAAGTGTCTTTAATAACAACCCTCCTTGGATGGGATCCAAGACAAACTCACCTTATATTAAACTGCTTACCATATCAGGAATAATTTTAATCTGACTATACCAGTGAAGAATTTCCCTTAAATATTTCCTTTAAATATTTTAATAAGTGCAAGTGAATTGGGCTAGGCTTTATTAAAAACAAAATCCACACTGATGGCCTCATTCAGCTCCTCTCACCTGGAATGCTCTCACCTTTTCTGAATCCTTGCTGTATGTAAGACCGTGCCTAAGGCCCACCTTTTGATGATGCCTTCCATCACCACCTGTGAGAAAAGGGGCCTCTTCCATAATTCATTTGGCTCTTAACATATGCTGCCTTGCACTGATATTAATCTCTTCGTGAGTGAAAGCTTCATCTCCCCAGCTAGAGGGGACATACTTCTTTGTGTCACCTCCAGAACTTAGTAGAATCTGCTCTATTATTAAGTAGTCAATGAACATTTGTCGAATAACTGAAAATCAAAGGGCATTAAAATAACCATTAAAAAATAAAACTCCATGGGGGAAAATGTCAAATTATAAGAAGTTTTTGTAACTTAAAAAATGAAAAGTCTTTAACTGGTTAGTTTTAAGGGCTCTGGGTTCAGGCTGTCCGGGTTAAATCCTGTCTCAGCTACTTACTAGCTGTGTGTCTTTGGACAAGTGTTTCAAGCTGTGTTGGCTTAAGTTTTCTCATCTGTGACATGGGGATAATAATAGCCTAAACATCATAAGATGATTGGGAGACTACCACCTCCCTCCTTTCTTCCCTCCCTCTCCTCCTCTTTTCAAGTATTTGAGCGCATTCAGTGCACCAGCATTGTTCCGTATTAGTGTGGAACAATGAATAAGAAATGAGTAAGAGTTTCTTTCCTTATGGAGCTTAAGTTTTAATGGGGGAGACAACAAAAAAGTAAATAAACTATAATATCGAAGAAAATAGAGAAGGGTAGAGGGCTAGAAAGAACTATTTCAGAGGAGTAACCAGGGGAGAACTCCCTGACATGGTGATATTTCAGCAGACAAGAATGATGTGAAGGAGAAGCCATGACGAGCTGGGAGACGACACCTGTGCTCAGCATAGGGCTACGGAAGCGTTAAAAGCACTTAATACATGAATTGTTAGTAGCTGTTACTAGCAACAGTTCAAAAGTGCTAATTTAATAATAGTACTAAAGACATGTAAGTTGGCTAAAAAGTTTGCATATAAACCTCTACATTTCTGACAGTACAGTTTAAAGTTGGCAACGTTTTGGAGTCCAGCCAGAGGCAGTAACTGGCTTTAGTGCACACATCTTGTGGTACGCCTGCGGTGTGGCAGGGCTGTGAGAATGATCAGAAGAGGGGACAGGGAATGGAAGCAGTGGAGGACAGGCCTGTGCGTATGTCTGAGAAGGCACGCAAGGCCCAGCTGAATTTTATCACCCAGGACACCAGAGCCCACTCTGACTCACTGAATGCTGTGGGCTGCGCGGGGAAGCAGCATTTTGCTGACACGTTGGTTACCCAGGCTCCAGTGAGTAAAAAGATGGGAGGTTCCGTCACTTCCTAACAAATGAACGTCTTATAACATGAACTACCCAAAATGGCAGTTATGTGGTAGAAACCATGTTTTAAAGCAGACGTGTTTTAGTCTAATGTCTGCATGTCCACAGAAATGTTTGTTTTGATCGTCAATATTTGTAATACTCTTCCAGTGGGGAAGGTCACAGAAACTAATTTTTCATTTAAATTATTGTTTAAAAGGCCAGGTGAGCTATTCTGGTAGCAGAAGTAGTAACAGCAGCAGCAACAGAAACTTACATTTAAGGCACTGCCCTGAGTGCTTCACATGGATGACCTCATTTAACTACTGTGAGAGACAGTACTGCTCTTCTCATTGTAAAGATGGAAAACTGAGGCTGAGAAATAACTTGGCCAAGGTCACATGGCTAGATGGTCGTGGAGCTGGGATCCGATCCCTGAATGTGATCCAGTCACTTTATTTATTTATTTATTTCCCAAATAAATTCTCTGCCCACTCCTGCCATGCAACACATTTTTTCTACCATCCCATCTATTTACTGAAATAATAAATGTTCTTGGTATTGTTCTTATTTTGCATTTTAATGTTTATTCATTCAGTAAAAGACAATAACGCTTTATTGGTAGAGGAGATATCATTTATATTATCTTATTCTTCTGGTATTATCTTGAGCTAGATTACAGACATATATTCAAAATCTTTCATATTTGAAAACAGTTTTTAGAGAATTATATATATCACATTCCACAAACCTTTATAAACGAATAAAAAAACAGTTTCTACAAAACCTAGCATTTTCCCCCATAAGCCTGCTGACAATCTAAGTAGGAAATTGTCACTTCAGAGTTGTTTTTTATTTACTGTGCAGTAATTGTTGTTACCAAAAACTAGAATGGTTTCTGTGAAAACCAACAACCACTATGTAGCCCAACTACACAGACTTTTGCCTTATGCTTATTGCAAATGTAGTCAACATGGGTAGTTAAATCCACTTTAACGGAGTGATAAGGAATAATAATTCCAACAAAACTAGAGCTACTGGAAGTTTTCTTATTTTAACAGGGTAGAAGAAAGGTATATAATTTGAGGGATACCAGATTAATAGGTCAGAATATAGACTCTGCAGTTGCTGTTTGCTGTCCATTTTAATTCTAGAATCCTTATTGACTCTAATTAAAATTCTGTAGATGGAAGAGTTGAATGTTTCTAAGGAACTCGCAGTGAATGCTGTCTGCCAGCCATCTCCAAACACCCCATAACCACACACAACTCGCCTGTCAGGAGAGCTAATGCAGACATCGCCGGGCACACCACATTTGTCACTGTGGCTAATATCAGAGATATGCAGCTCTTTTTTCTTAGCACACAAAAGCAAGATATGTAATTCAATGCTCAATTTACCCTTGTCTCGCAGGAGATTTTTCCCCGCTAATTGATAGAAATTAAGCCATTAATCAAGCCACTAGCCATCATTCAAACCAGAGAAGATGAATACAAACTTTCATCATAACCACCTTCCCCATTTTAGTGTTCATTAGCATTAATTTTTAATGCAATTATGCTATTCTTTTACGCTGAGCTCATAAATTACTGCTCTTTTGTTGCTGGCTGGCCTTGTAAAATCCAAACTAATGCTTTGTGCTCTGATCTTAAAGGCAATTACTAGCTCCTTCTATCTTTTATATCTTTGCATCCCCAATAACCTTTATATATAACGAACATCCATGACTGACTATGCCTGTTTTTTAATGTCTCTGTATAAATCTCTGTGAATATATAAATATAGTTAAATGTAACTATAATAAACATATATATACCACATATATTACAAAATATAGACATTAATATAAAAATAAAATCTACAGATTCATATTGACGTTTAGGTTCAAATATAAAGATATTGTGATGTCTCATAATAAATACGTAATGAATAATTGTATTAAAGTTATACTGTTTATAACAAATTAGAGAGAAAAATAGGAATATTAATAGTGGCTGAATATTATAAATATTTGCAAGAATAGAACTATTAAAAATAGTATGAATAGTTTTGAAATTTCAAAATCCTTTAGATTTTTACCTAGGATTATTGTCTCATGTTTAAATTTTATTTAAAAAAAATTGTGTTGAAACTTGAAAATCAATGAGATGGAAATGAAGAGTACTGGACGACAGAACCATTAATCCAAAAATGTGCTTATAAGTACATATAATAACTCCATAATCTTATATTTTGCAAAGTGGATGCATCAGTTTTTTGGAGGATGATAGTAAAATGAAAAGACAGATTTTTCAGAAATAAATATTGAACCCAAAGGCAACATATCCACTTAGTTCTCTACTCCAGAGAAGGTAACAAGATGTACTCTCCTTATATTCCCCAAAAAGCATGGCTATGCTCATTCCTAGGTGTAAAGGAGACAAAAAATCTTCAACTCTCTTCTTGCACCATCCTATTAATGTCTTTGCCTTTGTTTGCAAGTTTTTATGTCTGGACACCTACTAGCTAGAGGAAGTGTGCATGTGTGGCATTAAGATTAATGAAATAAAACTTACTGGGAAAATATTAGCAGTGCTGACGTTGATGCCAGCCCAGTCACCTTTGTGTTACACGGTTGCAGTCTACCCTACTACCACAGGACTGGGGTAAGAAGAGGGGAGTATATTCAGGAGTCTTCTACCAAAAAACAAAGGTTCTGAACCATTAACTTCTTAAGGTATAAAGAAGGTTGGCCTGACTTATATGTCCTCTCATGGCTAGTTTATTAGTTTTCATCTTTAATAGAAAGTCCTACATGGATTAAAAGCAGTGAAGCTGAATTCTACAGGGACTTGATTCACTGAACCAGAGGACTCGTAAGGCAGGGAAAGCAGCCAGCCTAGGCCTGAGTCTTATGTGATCTGTTCCTTTATGATGCCAGAAGCAAATAGATACCTACCATATTTGTATTTGAATATTAGTCAGTATAAAGTTATGAGTTCTAATACCTCTTCGTATAAGCATATTGTTTTTGAGCTCATAAGCTTAGAGAAAATAGTCTGTGGCCCCATGTGCCTTAATTTCTCTGAACATACTGACAAAAACACTGGGGTTCAGAAACAGAAACTGAAATTAATTATTAAGAATTCGACATATACTTATGCCAGGTGCTAGGTAGGTGTTGGAGATTTCTGGCTGAAAGTAACATAGTTTTTGCCCTCTCACCGTCCATGGGCAAAATGGAACTAATCCTTATTTAGAACTTTTATTTGCAAATAGCTATGACTTGACTGTACAGCATACAGGTACAGTGATTTATTGTGGTTGCAAAGTGCCTTCACATCTTTCATTTGATCCTAAAAATGTTACTGGTTTTGGTAATAAATAATACCCCCATTTTTAAGTTTAAGACATACTATAAGAGCCAGAGTTGGAATATGAAACCAAGTCTTTGTACTTCAAATTCTGTATGCCTCCCATTGCATTAGGTGGCTCCTTAGGCTTTGAATCCCTGATCGCCTTACATGATTAATAGTTATGATTGTATGTGCTTATTTTACATACTTAACACTTTTATATACAATTTTGATCTTTTAAACAGAGATGGGCTACGGAGGATGGTAGCAGATGGGAGAAGATATTAATTTCTTTCTTCTAAAAGCAGGGTATTTTGCTATACTATTAATGAGGGGCAGCATATAAAATCATAAGGTTTAATGAAAGCACTAAATACTTAAAATTAGCTTTACTGAAGTATAATTTATCTATAATAACTGCACTCATTAAAGTTTACAATTTGATAAGTTTTGACAAATGTTAAACCTGTGGGGCTACCAAAGCGATCAAGACATAGAATATTTCCATTACCACCAAGAATTTTCTCTTGCTTGTCTGCAGTCAATCTCTATCTTTACCCTGATCCCAATCACAGATATGCCTTCTGTCACTTTAGATTAGTCTGCATTTTCTCGAATTTCATATAAATGGTATATTCTTTCATATCTGATGTCTGTCACTCAGCACAATGTTTTTAAGATGAATCCATGTTGTTAGGTGCATCTGTAGTTTGTTCTTTTAATGCTGGTAGAATTCTATTATATGAATATCTGCAATTTTTTAATCCGTTCACCTGTTGATGGACATTTGGGTTGTTTCCAGTTTCGGCTTCTGAGAATAAGGTTGCTATAACATTCATGTACAAGTCTTTGTCTGGACATATGTTTTCATTTCCCTTAGATAGTGAATACCACGCTGATATTGGAATGGCTGGGTTGTATAGCAGGTATATGTTTAATTTTATAAGAAACTGCAAAACTGTTTTCTAAAGTGGTTGTACCATTTTATATTCCCAACAGCAGCGTATAAGACCACTGGTTGCTCTGCATCTTCACTAACATTTGTCATTACCAGACTTTAAATTGTAGCCATTCTAATTGGTGTATTGTAGTATCCCATTGTTATTTTAATTTATATTTCCCTGATGACTAATGATATATATTTTTTCATACAATTATTGGCTAGTCATTCTTTTCTGAGGTGTGTATTTAAATCTTTTGTTCATTTTTTAATTGATTATTTGTCTTATTGTATTACATGAGTTTTTTATATATACTGAATATATATCCTTTATTAATATGTATTACCAATATTTTCTCCCATTCTGTGACTTGCTTTATCATTTCTTAATGGTGTCTTACAAAGAGCAAAACTTTTTAATTTAAAAAGTTTGTGGGTTTTGTGTCATATCCAAGAAATTTTTGCCTAACTAAAGGCTGCAAAAATTTTCTCCTATATTTTCTTCTAGAAGTTTTATAGTTTTAGGCTTTCTATTTAGGTTTATAATACATTTCAAGCTAATTTTTATGGGCTTAGAATGCTTCTGCTGTGCAACTCTGTTGACTCAAGCTAATTATGTATGATGTGAGGTAAGGGTCAATGTTTTCTTTTCCCTCCACATAAGGATATCCAGTTTTTCAGCACCATTTGTTGAGAAGACTTTCCTTTCCTGATTGAATTGCCTTGATAGTTTTGTTGAAAATTGATTGACCATATATGTGAGGGTCAATTTCTGGTCTCTCTAACCTGTTCCATTTATCTGTATGTCCATCCTTACAGTAATTTACTGTCTTGGTTACTATAATTTTATACAGTAAGTCTTGATACCAGGTAGTGTAAGTTATCCAACTTTGTTCTTTTTAAAAATTGCTATGATTACTCAAAGTTATTTTCATTTCATACAAAACTGATTCTTAGTAGAAACTTCACTTCTACCACTTCATGTTGAATTTTTATGTTGACTTTAGTATGTAAAGTATTATATATAGTGAAATTAAATTTTGGGAATAAGTTGAAATACAAATGATTAATAAAATTAGAGACTTCCTAAATGTTAGTCTGATAGGCACAACACTTATAAAAAGAAAAACATTGCCTATTACTTAAAAAATAGATTTTGGGAACTGATCAAGTTATAAAAATGTTATTTATCACAAATAGATATTGCTATTGCAAATCTTTATTTCTTCTGATTTTAGAGCCACACTAATGTGAACTCTACCAAAAAGTTGCCACATAAGAAGATAATGGTCTAAATGACTAAAACATGTTGATGCCAAGTTTTTTTTTTCTTTTTTGGTCAATGAATGTAGTCTGGAAAAGTATTCAGGTGTCACTGATGACAGAAAAATCAAAAGGGAGAATAAGGGATGATTGACTAATAGAGAAGGCAACTTTTCAGGAACTTTAAAGAACGAAGGGTGAGTACCTATATTTAAGAGTTTGAACCACATGGGCAAAATCTAACTGTCCAGGGAACAAAACTGGAGTATGGAGATCCCAAACCAAATGGATGAATAGTCTCCACTCCTCAACCTATCATTTAAGAAGCAAAATACATACATCCCAAACTATACTCTGACATCTGTAATTATAATCTCCTCTCTGTTTGATCATTTTGACAATATTTTTCCTCGTTTCACTTTTTTCCCTCAAAGAAATAGAAATAAGTTTCTTGGCTTTTAATCAAAACAAAGCCTAAATACCACATTATTTTTATTATTAAAGTAGGCTGGGCCCTGTGAGGGTTTTGTACATTGAAATACAGTTGGTCAAGGTGTATCAAGGAATATATATGATTATTGTTTGGTTTAATTTATTATTGTTGCTGACTTTGGACAGGCTGAAATCTATTTGACAATGTTATCAAAATGACATGAAAGTAAGTCAGAGCTATGAATTGTATGCATAGCTATATATATATATTTTTTCAATTAAAATATTCTGGTGAGATAGCCCAATAATTTCATTTAAAAAATTCTACTTTAAGAAAAAAGGGTAGAAAATCTTTCTGTTGGAAATCTCACATCAATAATGATCACGCCTTTTACAAAAATGGAGAAAAGTTCTCACATTTTAAACCTATTTCCAATATGTTATGATATCAATAAAGTAAATCATACCAATCCTCAGATTTGCTAGATTAAACTGATATATATATAGAACCATTCAAATACGATAAGAGCAGAGTAGAGAATAAACAAAGAAAAAGAGGAATGAACAAATGGGAAATCAGATACACATTTTAGCTCACTCCTCAGCAATTTTGAGGGAAATCAGCTATAGGAACAAAGTAATATTAATATTAATCATTAATTTGTTTCTACTATTAATAATAGTGTTTTTCATGAAAAACACAACACTTTAAGTCGTAAAGTTGCAATAAAATAGGCAAGTCCACCTTTATTTACAGATAAAGTGACCGAAAATTAGTGCTCTAAGTTCTAGCTTTACAAGTAATCATATTTCCTTAGGCCAAGTCTTCCCATTTAATTTCTATCCTTTTTTCTGAGTTAAGATACAGTGTGAACGAAAATGCTAATACAATCTCTGGATAAAAGTAGCACTTTAGCAGAGGTGAGTTTATTATTCCACAGAAGAGAACAGGACCCAGTAGAATTGATGAATTTGGACAAAGGAAAAATCCAGGATGAGGAACCGATAGAAAGATCAGGACTGTGTGGGTGCTAAACCCTGGGAATAAGGTAGGACAAGGGGTTCTCAAGATGTGAACAAAGAGGGCAATACGAGAAAGGAAAGCAAGGAGATGGTAAACAGAACACTTACAGCATGTGAAGTCTTGAGCTTCATATGGAGATCCGCTGGTGACTAGTGCAGAAGAACAGTGGCTCTAGGGTATAATCTCTAACCATGCAACATGGTTTCTGAGCAATCTATTATTACTTTGCACATTGTAATTCTTATGGATTCACAACGACCACCAATAGGTGACTAGTGTTCTAAAGGTATGTAATCTTTGAGAATGGGGAGATGGTAGTGCTATTGGCAACCATTCTGTAATATTTGAAATTTGGGTAGAAAATTTCTAATGGGTCTGTAAAAGTGGAGAAATTTACAAACCGTGCATGGTGTATTTGCCAGTGTGTAGCCTCTGCAACCAGATAACCAAGGAATACTATTAATAGTTATGTTGGATAAGCATGCCATTTGAATCACAATCCCAAAATGCTAAGATTGATTATAAATACAAATTATATATACACACATACATATACATACATAACACACTTCTAGGTATACTTAAACTCATTTAATACTCAAAAAACTATCATATACCAATGTTAGCACTAAAAATAAACCTTTGAAAATGAAACCACTGCAAATTCACAATTAATTTCAAACATTTTAAGAAGAGTTTTTACAGGCTGACTCAGGGCTTGATCCTGGCAGCCAGATGGACATAAGAGGTCAATAATCCAGAAGCAATGAGACAGTGATTAGTCAGACAGTAAAACAATTCCCTGGAAGCAATTACTGTCCAACACATCAGATGGCCACTTGACCAAAATACTCAGAAAATGGATTTAAAAGATAAGTTTCAGTGTCTCCTTGCTGTCCCTTTCTCAAAATTTTGTATAGTAAACACATTCATAAAGCCAGTTACTACCTCAAACAATAATCATTGACTGAAAAAAGTCTTTGTTCAAAAGTGATGACTGCAGGAAGAATTCTTCTAAACAAGACAAGTTTACTTGTTCCTCCATGTGCTAACTGCTAGGAGAACATATTTATTTCTTTATGTCCATCTAGTCAGAGACATTGCAAAGCTGTAAGCACTCTAAGAAAACCTGATCTGGTCCAAAAGGTTATCAACTGTCCTGAAATTTTGCTACAGAATAGAAATGAGACAAGTCAGCATAAATTAGGTATCCAAACATTCATAAGGAATTCAGTAAGTATTGCTGAATGACGGGCTGAACACAAGCTACTGTGGCTAAAGAACATGGCATTCCTTTCTTAGGGAAGGAAACTTAAAGACTCTTTCTCCTTTAAATTTTTGGGAAAATGGAAGATACTTGTTTATCTCTTACAAGAATTTTTAGAGAGTACTTAAAAGCTACCTTTGTATTGTCCTTGAAACTACTCAATGATGACCTTTATAAGAGAAGCATTCTATTTCCATTTCTTCTCCAACCCATGATTCAATAGAAGTGACCACTTCCTCATTCTTGAAACTCTTTTTCATTTGACTTCCATGACTTCATACACTTCTGGTCTTCTTTCTCCTCACTGGTCACAATTCCTCATTTTTCTATACCAGCTCCTCTAAATGTTAGAATAAGTACCCCAAGGCTCAATCCTGGGCCACTTTTACTTCTTTATCAATTTTCTCTCTCCAGGTAACATATAATTATAAATACCTTCTATAGGCTGGTAACCCTCAAATCTTTACCTTTAGTCTTAAAATCTTTCCCAAACTCCAGACCCATATACCACATCCTCAATTTTTCTCTCTCACCCTAAATTCAAACTATTGTTTTTTCATTGGTTTCTTATCAAATTTAGAATAAAATTCAAACTCCATAGTCTTACTGAAAAAGCCCTATGTAATCTGGATCCTGTAAACCCTTCACCCAAATCTCTAACACTTGCCCCAGCCACAAGAGCCTTCTTCATGGTTCTTAAGCATTCTAAGCTTATTTTTAACTTAGAATCTTTTACAGAAGCTGTTACCTCCATCTAGAATGCTCTTTGGATGGCAAGTTCCATCTTGTTATTTAGATTTAGTTTAAATGCCAGCTTTTCAGGGAAACTGGTCACTCTCTAGCACTACAGAGTAGAGAAACCAGTTAACTGTGAGGCAATTAAAGGGGTCCAGGCAAGAGATGATGGAACACCTACACCAGGATTAGCAGAGAAGATAGAGATATATTTTGGATGCAGAATCAACAGACATTTTGTGGTGGGCAAGAGAAATATAGGAATAAAAGCTGATTTTCAAGTTTCTGGATCAAGCAGCTAGATAAATGATGATTCACTCAGTAAGATGAGGAAGACTTATGGGTGGAATTAAGAGTTCAGTTTGGAAGATGATGGCTTTGAGATGCATATATGTTAAAAAAAAAAAAGTTTCCAAGTCTGGAGTTTAGAAGAGAGAGTCTGTGCTGAAGATACAAATCTGGAAGTAATAAGCATATATAAGGCATTTACATCAATGAAAAAATGATAATGTCACCTGAGAAGAAAAATATAGAGATACAGCAGAAGTGAGTTCCAGCAAACAACACTTGGAGACGGGGTAGAAGAAAAGGAGATAGGACTGGCCAGGGCTTGTACGAAAACCAGATTAAGTATTATGCCATATAAACCGAGAAAGGGGGTGTTTCCAAAACCCAGTGTTGTCAGTTGAGATGAATGCTGCTGAGAGTTTGCATAGGATGAGAAAAATTCCATTAGATCTGGCAAATTGGAAAGTATGGCGATTTTGACAAAAGCAGTTTTAATGGAATAATGTGGTAAGTCACACTGGAGAGGGTGGTGGTTAAATGAAGACTTCTGTTTCCTAGACCATGGAGGACATATAAGATTGTTTAAATATTTCTGCTGATACTTCTAAATGATACTTCCACAACAAGAAGTAATGCTGAATAAAATATTTTTAAAAATCAAATTAAATGTATTGCCGAGATCACAGGAAATAAAAAATCCACTATGACCAAGGTTATGGTAACCCTTTAACTTATAGGAAAATTGAATCATTTGTGAAAAGATTTTTTATAAACACCAGATTCAGAAGATTTTATAGAAAATGAAAACTTCAAGGAAAAGATAATTTTGATGTTACACAAACTAACTTTCTAACTCATTTTCTTAGATTAGCATGAACTTGCTTGTAAATCCAGTCAAGAACAGTACAAAAAAAAGAATGTTACAGATTCAAATCACCAATGCAGATGTGAAAAGTAAAAAAAATCATATACATACATACATATACGTACAATGCACAATTTATACATAGAAACAAAATCAAGCAGTATAAGACGATAATACATCATAACCATGTTGGATTTATTCTAAGATCACAAATTTAGTTCAACATAGAAAATATGTTAATGTAATTAATAACATTTTCTGATTAAAGGAGAAAACTAAAAAACTAAAGTCTTTAATAAAACTCAACATTTATTTGAGATTAAAAACAACTAGAAAAGGAGGGAAACATTTCTGATCTGATAAAAAAGGAACCTACCAAAAACAAAAATCACAACAACAAAAAAAAGATAAAGTAAATATCATACTTAATGGTGAAATATTATAAAAAATACCTTTATGATCACAAACAGGATCATGATGGTAGCTATCACTTCTATTAGTCTGATGGTCTCAGTGCAGTAAGATAAGAAAAAATTAAAAAGAATTACAAGACAATTGAAAAGGAAGAAACAAAAAAACAGGATGATTGTCTTTATAGAAAACCTAAATAATTTGTTAAGTATAAAAATAAATAGCCAAGAATCAATTTCATTTCTGTATATCAGCCATGAATTACAGAAAATGTAATTTTAAGAGACATAAACATTTTTATAACATAAAAAATAAGGCATTTAGGAATAAATCCAACAAACTATGTGTCAATTTTTTAGGGAGATAATTGTAAAAGTTTATTAACAGACACTAAAGAAGACTTCAATAAATATGCAAAGCTATACCTCATTCAAAGATTAAAAGACTCAATATAATAAAGATATCATTTCTTATCAAATAAATCTATGGAGTCAATATAATAGTAAAAATCTCACCATTTCAGTTGGTCACTTTATTCTATTTAGTGAATCTTGGAAAACATACTCTTGAATTTAAATGAAAGAGCAAAAATTAAAAATAACCAAAATATTTGGGTAGAAGAAAAATGAGGTAGTGGACTTGTCTTACTAGATATCAAGACTTATAATAAAGCTAATAACTAATACATGTGCTGTTAGTTTAGGAATAAATAAGCTGACCAGTACAACAGAACAGAGAGCTCAGAATAGTCTACACATATTGGGGAACCTGAGTGATGAATGAGCTGGCACTGCAGATCAGAAAGGAAAAAGAGGGAGCATTCAATAAGTGATATTGGGATAAACAGTTATCCATAGGAAAAAAAACCTGGATCTTTATAGTGTACCATATACAAAAATCAATTCCAGGTAGATTAAAGATTTAAATGGGAAAGACAAAACTGTAACATTTTTAAAGGACAATATAGGAGAATATGCTTATGACCTTGAGTTAGGGAAGAATTTCTGAAACAGAACACAAAAAAGTATAAAACATAAAAGAAAGGGCTCATAAATTTGAATACATAAAAATTAAGACATACTGAAAGAAGATATGTGTAACACATATTAATTTATAAGGAATTAGTAAAAGACAAACCAATAGAAATATATAATTAAAAACTTGAATAAACATGTCACAGATAAAGAAATACCAATAACCAATATGTATATGAGAAGATACTCAACCCCATTAGTAATCTTGGAAATGATCTTGCAAATTGAGATTCGATACCATTTTTAGTTATCACAACTGTGGCAATAAAATCACACATTGGAAACAATGAAAAAGTCTGGCAATATCAAGCATGGCAAGGATGTGAAGCAACCAGGAATGTTACATAATACTGTGGGAGTGAAGACTGGCATCAATCCCTTTGGAAGCAATCTGGCACTATCTAGCAGAAATGAAGATGTGTGTACCTTGTACCTTGGCAACTCAACTGAATAGCTCATGTGCAAAAGAAGAAAGTTGGATCCTTTCCTCACACCATATATAAAAATGAACTCTAAATGAATCATACATCTAAGAGCTAAAACTATACAATTCTCAGAAGAAAATCTAGTAGTAAATCTTTGATATCCTGGGTTACGCAAAGCCTTCTTAGGTATCACATGATAAGCTCAAGAGACAAAAGATAAGAGTAGATAAATTGAGCTTCATCAAAATTAAAAACATTTATGTTTCAAAGAATGCTATCAAGAAAGTAAAAAGACAACCTACAGAACGGGAGAAAATACTTGCAAATCTTACGTCTGATATAGGTTGAGTATCCATTATATATAAAGCATTATTTTCATTAAAAAGTGGGCAAAAGATCTGAACAGACATTTTTTCAAAGATATACAAATGGCCAATAAGCTCACAAAAAGATGTTCAACATCATTAGTCATCTGGGAAATGAAAATCAAAACTGTAGTTTTGTGAGATACTACTTCATATCCATTATTATGGCTATATTAAAAAAGACAGATAAATAAGTGTTGAGAAGGATGTGGAAAAAGTGGAACCCTTGTATAATGCTTGGTGGGAATATAGATGCTCCTTGACTTACAATGGGGTTATGTCTGATAAACTCATTGTAAGCCAAGGAATGTACTGAATGTATATCATTTTCGCACCATTGTAAAGTTAAAAAAATCTTAAGTTGTACTTGTTATAAAGTCAGGGACTGTCTGTATAAAATGGTGCAATTGTTTAGGAAAATAATATGGTAGTTCCTACCAGGGTTAACATAAAGTTACCATGACTCAGCAATTCTAGCCCGAGGTACATACCGAGGCGAAATGAAAATATATTTGCACAAAAACTTGTAGATCAATGTTCATAGTAGCCTTATTCATAATAGCCAACAAGTGGAAACAATGCAAATATACATTAAATGATGAATGTATAAATAAAATATGCTAGAGCCATACAATGGAATGTTACTCAGCCATAAAAAAGAAGGACTAATATGAACCTTGAAAATATTATGATAAGGGAAAATTACAGTCAGAAATGACCACATATTGATTGATTTTATCTTTCCATACAGAATGTCCAGAATAGGCAAATCTATAGCGGCAGACTAGTAGTGGTTACCATGACAAGAAGAGGGTGTTAAGAGATGGGAAGAGAAATGACTACTAATAGGCACAGGGTTTCCTTTGCAGGGGATGCAAATGTCCTAAAATTGATTATAGTGATAGTTGTAAAACTCTTAAAATATATTAAAACCACTAAATTGTATACTTTAAATGGATGAATTGCATGGTACGTGAATCATATCTCAATAAAACTGTATATTTTTAAAAAAGTGAATGAGAGGTAATGTAGCGGAAACTGTGTAGAAATAATCTGGCTGTGAAAGGTAACAGAGAAATGGGATGATGATTGTGGGTTCAGGAGAGTTATTTTAAGATGGAAATCCTATGGCATGCTTGTTTCCTGTTACAGAATGATATAGAAGAGGGAAAAAAGAACCAATGCTGCTAGCGAGAAAGGAGATCATTAAAGAAGGGAAGTGCTTGACAAGAGAGGCCTCAGAACAGCATTGGAGGAAATAGCAGTACTCTTAATATAAGAGTAAGGAAGGAAAGGATAGGAGCAAATTTCATTTGGCTAATAGATGTGGCTGGGGGTGAAGATGAGAATGTTCCTGTCTCATGGATTCTATTTTGTCAATCAAGGCATGAGGTAGGTCATTAGTTGAGCATAAGCAGACAAAAGATGTAATAACTTTGAGAAAGAAGATATGACATAACTGGCTTGGGACAGTGAGCCTCCTGGAGAAAAACAATAGTATAGATATGTAGTTTGACATGTCTAATCAGCTAGTAAGTGGCAGAGCTGGGATTTGAAGACAGATGTCTCAGATTCCAAGGCCACGTTTTATCTATTACAACACACTGCTGGTACAGAGCGTCAATGTCATATTATAGAATCAATTCTGGGAGGAGGGCCAAGGTGGCGGAATAGAAGCAGCCCACACTCACCATTCTCGAGAGAATCAAAGGTTGTGGGTAGAGGTTTACCTGTGGATGGACAGTCTCAGTGAGAGCATAGTGAACCAACAGAGAAGCAACTGGAGACACCCAAAATGGGAGAGAGAGAGGCGGGGTGATCCACTCAGAAAGATCAGAAGGCACTTGGGGGAAGTGTCCACATATGGGGAAGGGTCAGGGAAGAGATTCCCAGGGCTCTACACTCCCCCAGCGGACAATGCAACCTGAGCTGTGAGGGGGCTCCCTGACCATACAGACCTCCAAACTGGTCAGGGAGCTGCTTGGAGACTGCATGGCAGCATTGCACCAGAGAATGGGCACAGTGGGGTCCTGCCAACTTCTGGTCTTAGGTTACTGCAACAGATGCTATCTGCACTCTCAGCCCCAGAGCCCCCAGTCTGCAGAGGGGTTGGCTCCACTGCAGCCTCCTCTCTACTACCCTGTCAGGTTAGGGAGGGAGCATGGAGGGCAGATGCCCTTATGTACACTGTGAATGGGTGCAAACCCCCAAACCTCCTCAAGGGTTGCCTCCCACAGATCCGAGCAGAGCAGGCACCCACCAGCCCTTAGCATCTGCCCTTGCCATCTCACCATCAGTGCTGCCACTGCCACCTAAGTAGCACTCCAGCAGCTGCCACAGTTGGAACTGGCTGGAAGCAGAGTCTTAGCCACCCAAACTCTTTGTAGGGTGTCAGCTGTGGCTGTGGGTGGCTCAGTCGCTGAGACCGGACCAGCCACCCTGCCACCAGTGGACCTGTGACCTGCCCCGGTGCCAGCCAAGGCCCTACGAGCTGTCTAGGCATCTCCGAAGGCCCAGAAACATACACAAGCACCCACCAAGGTCCCATAACCCGACCTGCTACCAGCTGTAGTTCTGTGACATGACCAAGTGCCTGCCAAGGACCATGACTTGCACAGACGCTGGCCAAAACCCCCTGACCCATCTGGGTGCCTGCCAAGGTCCTGAAACCTGCCCAGGTGCCATCAAGGTCCTGAAATATGTGCAGGTGCCTGCCAAGGTCCCATAACATGCCAAGGTACCTGCCAAGGTCCTGCAACTTAGCCCCATCACTACCTGCAGTCCCGCAATGCACCCAGGTGCCACCAAGGTCCTGCAAATCACTCAAGTACCTGCCAAGGTCCTGCTACTCAACCAGGCACCAGCCAAAGTCCTGTAACATGCCCAGGTGCTGGTCTAGGTCATGTCACCTGTCTTTGTGGAGGAGGACTCATCCAGCACCCTGCTTGGGCTTCCAACAGCGGCAAAGGACCAACCTACCAATAGAAACGAATATCCCCCAGCATCGCTTGGACTGTGACAACACAGGGGAATGGGATGATGCAGGAGAACAGATGGATTACAAGTTCTGAGTGCATCCACCCCTCTCCTGCCAGGTTAAGTCCCTGGAGTATGACACAAAAGTGCTATTTAGGGGCCTCTCCTCCTTCTCACTAAGTAGGAGACTTCCCAGCAAAGGAGAACAGGTGCCCCACAAATCTATCAGCCCTGAGCTGAGACAGGAGGTCTCAGATGAGAAGAAACCAGCAAAAGAATTTTTGCAATATGAAAAAAATAACAAGGTAGTTTGACACCCCCAAAGGATCACAACAGATCCACAGCAATGGACCATATCGAAAGGAAATTGCCGAAATGTCAGGAATAGAATTCAGAATATGGATGGCAAACAAGATGAATGGAATTGAAGACAACGTTGGAAACCAACACAAAGAAGCCAAAAAAATTTTACAGGACATGAATGAAAAAATGAAAAACTCACTAAAGAGATAGAGAACATAAGAAAGAATTAAACAGAACTTAAATGAAACAGTCACTTAAGAACTTCAAAATATCACAGAAAGCTTCAACAACAGGCCAGACCAAGCAGAAGAAAGAATCTCAGAGCTTGAAGTCAAGGCTTTTGAACTAACCCAGTCAGTCAAAGATGCAGAAAAGAGAAGAAAGAAGAATGAACAATCATTTAAAAAAAATATTGGACTATGTGAAATGAGCCAATATACAAATTATATTAATAGGTATTCGAGAGAGAGAAGAAGAAAAAGCGAAAAGCCTGGAAAACCTATTCAAGGGAATTACAGATGAGAACTTCTGTGGTATTGCCAGAGATTCAGATATCCGTATACAAGATTGTCATTGAACACCGGAAAGATTCATAGCAAATAGGACATCTCCAAGACATATAATCATCAACCTGGCCTAAGTCAAAATGAAGGAGAAAATCCTATGAGCTGCAAGATGAAAGCAACGACTAAACTACAAAGGAAAATCCATCAGGCTAACAGCAGACTTCTCAGGGGGGACCTTAAAGGCAGAGGGAATTGGAGCCCCATTTTTAGTATTTTTCACAGTACAACTGCCAGCCAAGAATTTTGTATCCTGAAAAACTAAGTTCCATAAATGATGGAGAAATAAAGACTTTTTAAGACAAGCAAACACTAAAGGAATTTGTCACTATTAAACCTGCCCTATAGGAAATGCTCAAAAGTGCACATTATACATGGCACAGCATAATAGATACCCACTAATGTAAAAGTACCCAAAAGTTAAAGCTCACAGCTCTTATAGAACAATAGCACAAGAGGGAAAACAAAACAATAGAGTATCATTCAATAAGATGAACAGAACAGCACCCACATATCAATACTAACATGTAACACGAATGGTCTGAATGCACCACTTAAAAGACACAGACTGGCTGAATGGACAAAAAACCACAACCCAATTATTTGCTGTCTCCAAGAAACATATATAAACCACAAGGACTCACACAGACTCAAGGTAAAGGGATGAAAAAAATATTCCACACAACTGGAAACCAAAAGCTAGCAAGTGTAGCCATTCTCATATAAGACAAAAAAGACTTTAAACAATGGTAACAACAATGGTAAAAAAGACAAAGATAATCATTATATAATGGTAAAGGGAACAATTCAACAAGAAGATATAACAATCCTAAATATATATGCATCTAACACAGGAGCTCCAAGATTCATAAAGCAAATCTACAGGATCTAAGCAAATAAATAAACAATAGCATCTTAATAACCAGGAGCTTCAACACCCCATTGATAGAACTGGAAAGATCATCAAAGCAGAAAATGAATAAAGAAACGCTGCACTTAAATGGGACTCCAAAGCAAATGGATCTAACAGACATTTACAGAATATTATTCTTCCCTCAAACTACGGAATATACATTCTTCTCATCAGCACCTGGGACATTTTCCAAGACTGATCAAACCATAGGCCACCAAACAAGTGTCAGTAAATTCAAAACTATCAAAATCATACCATGTATCTTCTCAGACCACAGTGGAATAAAATGAGAAATCAATTCCAAGAGAAACACTTACATCTATACAAAGTCATGAAAATTAAACAACCGGCTACTGATTGGGTCAATAAGGAAATTAAGATGGAAGTCACAAGATTCCTCAAACTGAATGACAAAGAGGACACAAGCTTTCAAAATCTATGGGACACAGTGAAAGCAGTACGAGGGGGAAATTCATACCCTTAAATGCCTACATAACAAAAAAAATCCAAAAAGATTACAAATTAAAAACCTAACGTCTTATCTCAAGGAACTAGAAAAAGAAGAACAAACCAAACCCAAAGCTAGCAGAAGAAAAGAAATAATAAAGATCAGAGCAGAACTAAATGAAATGGAAACAAAATACAAAGGATCAATGAAATAAAAAATTGGTTCCTTGGAAAGATAAACAAAATTGATAGACCACTAGCCAGATCAACCAGAAATAGAAGAGAAGGAACTAAAATAGCTCAACCAGAAATGAAAAAGGAGGCCAGGTGTGGTGGCTCATGTCTGTAATCCTAGCATTCTGGGAGGTCGAGGTGGGAAGACTGCTCGAGCTCAGGAGTTAAAGACCAGCCTGAATAAGAATGAGACCCTGACTCTACAAAAAAATAGAAAAATTAGCTGATGTCCTGATACATGCCTGTAGTCCCAGCTACTCAGGAGGCTGAGGCAGGAGGATCACTTGAGCACAAGAGTTTGAGGTTGCAGTGAGCTATGATGATGCCACCACACTCTACCCAGGGATACAGAGTAAGACTCTGTCTCAAAAAACAAAAACAAACAAACAAACAAAGAAACAAAAAAACAAAAACAAACAACAAATGAAACAAAAGAAATGAAAAAGAAGACATTACAACTGATACCACAGAAATACAAAGTATCATCAATGAATACTGTGAAAACCTCTATGCAAACAAACTAGAAAACCTAGAGGAAATAGATAAATTTCTGGAAAAACACAGCCCCCTAAGCCTGAATCAGGAGAAATAGAGATCCTGAACATACCAATAACAAGCAGTGAGATTGAAGCAGTAATAAAAAACCTCCCAACAAAAAATAGCCTCAGACCAGATGGATTCACAGCCAAATTCTACCAGACCTACAAAGAAAAACTGGTGCCTATCTTACAGAAATCATTCCATAACATCAAGAAGGAGGGAATGCTCCTTAATTCATTTTATAAAGCCAGTATCACCTTGATACAAAAACCAGGAAGGGACACAAAAACAACAACAAAACCAAACAAACAAAAAAACCAAACTACAGTCCAATATCCCTTATGAACATAGATAAAAAATCCTCAACAAAATACTAGCAAACCAAATTCAACGACACTTTCAAAAGATAACTCACCATGATCAAGTGGATTTCATCCCAGTAATGCAAGGATGATTCAACATATGCATGTCCATAAACATGAATCATCACATAAACAGAAGCAAAAACAAAGATCATACAATCATCTTAATGATGCAGAAAAAGCATTTGATAAAGTCTAGCCCTCTTTCCTGATAAAAAAAAATCTTAACAAACTAGGTCTAGAAGGAATATACCTCAAAATTATAAAAGCCATGTATGATATCCACAGCCAACATCATCCTGAATGGGGACAAGTTGAAAGATTCCCCTTAAGAACCAGAACAAGGTCGGGTCCAGTGGCTCATGCCTGTAATCCTAGCACTCTGGGAGGCCAAGGTGTGAGGATTGCTTGAGGTCAGGAGTTTGAGAATGGCCTGAGCAAGAGCAAGACCCTATCTCTACAAAAAATAGAAAAAAAATAGCCAGGCATGGTGGTACATGTCTGTAGTCCCAGTTACTTGGGCAGCTGAGGCAGGAGGATTGCTTGAACCCAGAAGTTTGAGGTTGCAGTGAGCTATGATGACACGACTGCGCTATAGCTGGGGTGATAGAGAGAGACCCTGTCTCAAAAAAAAAAAAAAAAAAAGAACCAGAACAAGACAAGGGCACCCAATGTCACCACTTCCACTCAACATATTATTGGAAGTCCTAGCCAAAGAAATCAGGCAAGAGAAAGAAATAAAGGGCATCCAATTTGGGAAAGAGGAGGTTAAATTATCCCTGTTGGCTGACCATACAATCTTGTGTCTCTAAAGACTCTGACAAAAGACTCTTTAAATTGATAGATCAATGCAGCAAAGATTTATGTTACAAATCAATGCAGACAAATCAGTAGCATTTCTATCTACTAATTAACAGTCAAGCTGAGAGTCAAATCAAGGACTCAATACCATTCACAATAGCTACAAAGAAAATAAAGTACCTAGAAATACACTTAACCAAGGATTTGAAAGATCTTTACAACGAGAACTATAAAACACTGATGAAAGAAATCGTAGATGACACAAACAAATGGAAAAACATCCCTTGTTCATGGATTGGCAGATTCAACATTGTTAAAGTGTCCACACTGCCCAAATGATTTACAGATTGAACGCAATTCTCATCAAAATACTCACGTCTTATTTCACAGGCCTAGAAAAAATAATCCTAGGCTTCATTTGGAACTAACAAAGAGCCTGAATAGCCAAAGCAATCCTAAGCAAAAAGAACAAATCTGCAGGCATCACATTACCTGACTTCAAATTATACAAGGCTATAGTAACCAAAACAGCATGGTACTGGTGTTAAAGTAGAGACCATAGGACCATGGAACACAGTAGAGAATCCAGAAATAAAACCATATAGCTATGATCAACTGACCTTCGACAAAGCAGATGAAAACATACACTGGGGAAAGGAAGCCCTAGTCAATAAATGGTGCTGGAGAAACTGAAAAGCCACATGCAGAAGAATGAAACAGGATCCCTGCAGGATCTTGCAATATATAAAAATTAATTCAAGATGGACAAGAGACTTAAATGTAAGGCATGAAACCATACAAATTCTAGAAGAAAATATAGGAAAAACTCTTCTACACATTGGCCTAGGCAAAGAATTTATGGAGCAGACCCGAAAAGCAAATAAAGCAACGACAAAAAGAAATAAATGGGACTTAATTAAATTAAAAAGCTTCTGCACAGCAAAGAAATAATTAACAGACAACCTACAGAATGGGAGAAAATATTGGCAAGCTATACATCCAACAAAGGACTGATATCAGAATCTACAAAGAACTCAAACAAATCAGCAAGAAAAAAACAAACAGCTCCATCAAAAAGTGAGCAAAAGACATGAATAGAAGTTTTCAAAAGAAGATAGACAGATGGCCAAGAAACACATGAAAAAAATCCTCAAAATCATTAATCATCAGGGAAATGCAAATTAAAACCACAATGAGAATCTACCTTACCCATATCAGAATGACCATTATCAAAAAGTCAAAGAACAATAGATGCTGGCATGGATGCAGAGAGAAAGGAACACTTATCCACTGCTAGTGGGACTGCAAATTAGTATAATCTCCATGGAAAACAGTATGGAGATTCCTCAAGGTAATAAATGTAGATCTACCATTCAATCCAGCAATCCCACTGCTGGCTATCTAACCAAAGGTAAAGAAGTCATTTTATCAAAAAGATACCTGCACTCGAATGTTTACAACAGCACAATTCACATTCACAAAGACGTGAAACCAACCTAAGTGTCCATCAATTCATAAGCGGCTAAAAAAATATGGTATATATAATTATATGTAATTATGGTATATTATATATATCATGGAGTACTACTCAGCCATAATAAGGAATGAAATAATGTTGTTTACATCAACCTGGGTGGAACTGGAGAAGTATCTCAGCAATGGAAAACCAAACACCATATATTCTCACTAATAAGTGGGAGCTAAATGATGGGTACACATGGGCACAAAGAGATGGGCATACATAGGCACACCGGAAACCAAGAAGGAGGAGGGTACAATGTGGGTTGAGGCATAAAGACTTACCTAAATTAGGTACAATGAACACTGTTCTGGTGACCGGCACACCAAAAGCCTTGACTTAAGCACTATACCAGGTATCCATGTAACAAACATTTGTATGCCCTTAATATTTTGAAATAAAGAAAAAAAAATCAATGAATCTATGTCATAGAATAATGAGAATCATTTTTCCTTGAGTACTTTAAAGAATCTGACGAGCATGCCAATTATTTGGTGGTATCAAAGATATCATACAAAATGAAAAACATTTCAAATAAATAGTTCTTTTGTTTTTAGTGTTGTGCATTTATAGCATATTATTATATTCTAACTCCAATTTTGCAAAATGAATAGTCTTCTTGATGCATTATGAAAAGGGAGTGAGTGTGGTGTGGAGTAATGAGGTAGTAATGCCTGTGTTGAGAACAGGGTGGCCGGGCAAACATCCCTGAAGTGGATGTTATTTCACAGATGATGCCTCTACCTAAAGAATGTTATGGAGGTGAAAATCTAATGTAGGCTGTCATTGTAGTTACCTCCTTCATGAAACCTTTCAAGATTATTTTAATAACATCTTCTATGCCATAGAGACCCTAGGGAAATATTCCAACTCAAAAAATAGAACACAGAAGTAAGCAAATCATATATGTTTATATATAAACAGAACATATCTGGAGAGAAAAGTACATATCCCATTTACAATAGTCCTCCCTTATCCACGGTGGATACGTTCTAAGATCCCCGGTGGATGCCTGAAATCATGGATGGTATCAAACTCTATATATACTATGTTTTTTCCTATACATATATATCTATAATAAAGCTTAATTTATAAATTAGGTACAGTGAGAGATTAACAATAAATCATAATAAAACAGAACAATTATAACAATATACTGTAATAGAAGTTACATAAATGTGGTCTCTCTCTCTCAAAATATCTTATTGTGGTGGCTGTGGTGGCATGCCTGTAGTCCCAGGTATGTGGGAGGCTGAGGCAGGAGGGTCTCTTAAGCCCAGGAATTTGAGACCAGCCTGGGCAACAGAATGAGACCCTGTCTCTAAAAAAAAAAACTTATGGTACTATACTCATACCACTTCTTTTTGTGATGATGTGAGATGAGATGATAAAATGTCTACATGATGAGATACCATGATAGTTTGATAACGGAGAAGGCTACTAAGTAATTGAGTGAGTTGGGTACACATCATGAATATGCTAGAAAAAGGGAAGATTCACATCCCCCCAAGATGGAGTGTGACGGTGTGAGATTTCATCACGTTCCTCACAATGGCGTAAATTTAAAACTTATAAATTATTTATGGAATTTTTCATTTAAAATTTTTGGACCACAGATGACTGTGGGTAACTGAAATCACAGAGCAAAACCATGGATAAGAAGGGACTACTGTATGTGCATTTTGAAAGAAGAAGAGGGAAACAAGGTAACATTCTTTAATTATAATACGTGTAAAACAGACTTTACATATTGTAGACAGCTAAGAAGAAAATAGGGACTAGAAAATAAACAAATATAGAAAGAGAGAGTGAGAAGCAAATGTGACATAAAGAGATATACACAAAAAGGAAGGAAACACAGGGAGAAGAAATAAAAAGATAAAAGTGAGAAACAGAGGAGAAGAAAGACAAAAAGGACAGAGAGAGACAGGAAAGATCTTTGGCCTTGTGACAGGGTGTCAGATGACTGGGGCCATGCATAGTGTTGTTATCATAGCCTTAACGTTGGCTACAGCTCTCAGAAGCAAAGTTCAAACCAATTTAATTCTCTTCGCTGAAAGACTAATATTTTTTAAAAAAGCAAACCCCACATCACAAAAGTCTTTAATGCCCTGGATTAAAAACTTAGATATTATAGCAATTCTTATTAAAAGGTTTTGGTGAAAATTTAGAAACTCAAGCACTCTTGAAATTTTCCCTCCTTTTTTTTTTTATCAATAAAGAACAATCCTAATTATGCTATAAAACAAGAATTGTCACATTTCATACACAAAAAAGGCCATCTTACTTTCATCAAGCAATATTTCTCATTTATGGACTTCCAAGATACTGCTACTCATGTTTTTTTTTAAAACCAACATTCATAGTATCACTTGCTCTGTGGGCAAATTTGTACCCTAACAAATGAAAAAGAATTTTATTGATATTCAATAGTTGTACATATTTTGGAGGTACATGTGATATTTTTATACATGTATACAATGTATATTGATCAAATAAGGGTGAATGGGATATTCAACACCTCAAACACTTTTCTTTGTGTTGGTAACATTCTAATTCTTCTCCTCTAGCTATCTGGAAATATTAATATATAATAAATTACTGTTAACTATAGTTTCCTTACATACCATTGAATGCCAGAACTTATTCCTTCTAGCTAACTGTATGTTTGTAACCATTAACCAACTTCTTTTCATCCCCTTATATCCCTCCCTTCCCAGCCTCTGTTCCCCTCTCCACCTCCATGAGATCCACTTTTTTTTTTAGCTCCCATATGAGTGAGAACATATGATATTTGTCTTTCTGTGCCTGGCTTATTGCACTTACCATAACAATCTCTAGTTCCATCCATGTTGCTGCAAGTGAGAGGATTCATTCTTTTTTTATGTGGTTGAATCATATTCTGTTGTGTATATACCATTTTCTTTACCCATTCATCTGTCAATGGACGCTTAGGTTGATCCTGTGTCTTAGCTGTTATGAATAGTGCTGCAATAAGCATGGAGTGCAGATCTCTCTTTAATATACTCATTTCCTTTCCTTTGGATATATACCAAGCAATTGGATTGCTGGATCATATGGCAGTTCTATTTTTAGTTTTTTAAGGAATTGTCACGTCCTTTTCCATAGTGGCTGTACTACTTTACTAGTTCCTACCAACAATGTACCATTGTTCCCCTTTCTCTGCATTCTTGCCAGCATCTGTTACTTTTTGTCTTTTTGATAACAGCCATTTTAACTGAGTAAAATGATACCTCATTACGGTTTTGATTTGCATTTCTCTGATGATTAGTGATGTTGAGCATATTTTTTATACACTTTTTGACCATTTATTTGTCTTCTTTTGAAAAATGTATATTCAAGTCTTTTGCGCATTTTAAAATTTGACTATTTTTTCTTTTTTTTTTTTTGTTATTGAGTTGTTTGAGTTACTTATACATTCTGGTTATTAATCCCTTGTTGGATGAATAGTTTGCAAATATTTTCTCCCATTCTGTAGGTTGTTTCTTCAACTTTGTTGATTGTTTCCTTAGCTGTACAAAAGCTTTTATAGCTTGATGCAATCCCATTTGTCTTCTTTTACTCTACTTTTACAAAAGCAAAAGTGCTTCTGAGGTCTTTTCCAAAAAATCTTTTCCTAGATTGATGTCCTGACCTATAGCATTTCCCCAATAGCCCTAAAAAATTTCTTTGGGATTTCTGTTTTTTAAGGGAAGTTTTATAAATTTCTGCTTCAAAAGGCCCCTATACATGATGAACATTGTCTCCCTACATGGATCACTTGGTTTTAGCCATGCTAAACTTCATTCGATTCTTGATTATTTGAGGAACCATATTCTCTTGTCTATAGATTTCACAAATGCTGCTCCCTTTACCTGGAACACTCCTATTCTCTCTCCCTTTTGTCTATATAACTTTTATTTATTCTTTAATCTACAGCTTGAAATTTACCTTCTCCCTTGAACCTATAAGTCTGATTAGAAACCTTTCTGTGAAATTCTATAGCATGCAATACTTCCTTTCAAGTTCTTCTCTCAGACTGGAATGCCTATCATCTAGTCTTCACAAGATGAATTTTACTCCTACAAAATTCAGCTCAAATGCCATTTCCTATGAAGGCTTCCCAAAGCTCTATTGATAAGAGTTGTTTCTTTGAATCCCCAAGATAGCATTTATTTTATTCTCCTTACACAATAGTTTTATACATTTTCTCATCCACTAGATAATATAATACAGAAGGGCACAGATATATTTACTACTATAGTATTTAGCCCATAGTAGGGGCTCAGTAAGTGTAAACTGGCTGAATTAATCCTACGGTGGAAGCTGGCCTAAGAGCTTGAGCTCTGCTTATGTTAAGAGAGGGCTAATCTAGGAATACCTCCAGGGTGATAGGTGCTTCCACCTAGGTGGAAACATCACAATTATAAGCAGTATCCCACAAAATAAAAGAATGCTTCATAAAAAGTGCTGCAGTAGCTATACAAAGTCATAAATAAAATAGTGTATTATAAAAAATTTTGGCAGTGATCTGGTAATAGTTTTTTACTGAATTGATTACTCACTGACAGTACTCAACATAGTCCTACAAATGCATCAACTGTGTAATGAACCGCTATTAAGTTTATTGATTTTCTGATTTCCATTGACAGCTAACAGACCAAAGCTACACATCAATATTTGTGTTAGTAATACCCAAGAGCTAACAATTTTGATAAATGAAAACCTCAAAAGCCTAAAAGTCCAAATTAATGGAAATTTAAAGTCCAAACCTCAGAATTTAAATGAAATACCTAACAAATGAATCCAATGCACTTAATAACTCAGTGAAGACAGCGCTGATCACCTCTTTCTTCTCACAAACTTTAAAGCTTTCCTTTATCTTAATGGTGAAATTATTTCATAATAAGAACACTCTATTTCCTTCCACAATCAAACTTTTGTATTTCAATACAAAATATTTATACAAAATAGCCTCCAGCTAACATTTGGATAAACTTTACGAATTGCTTTCCTATAGTTAGTTCTTATAAAATCTCTGTGAGGTAAGCATAGCTTTCTTCATTTTTCCTTAAAGAACTTATGTTCAGTGAGATTAAATGACATGGCCAAAATCACTCAACCAGTAAGTAGAAAGTCCAGTAAGTGAATCTTGGTCATTCGATTTAAAAAGAAATGGTAAAGTATATTACCTTACATTCATTGGCTATACCATTAAACATTTTTATAGTATATATTCTATTTTGTATCCTGATTTCTCATCTCTACTTAACAAACCTTCTCTTGCTCTGTGTTTTCATGAATCAAATTTATTTGTTCATTTCTTGCATATGAAGTACTCTTCAATGACATCCTTGGCCTGAGATTCTTTGCCATAGTCCTTAACTACTACACAACTGCAACCAACCACTTTATGGGATTTTCTCTCTCTGTCAATTTTACTGAGGCCTAGTTTCTTGTTGTCATCAATCTTAATTATGTTGATTTGGTATCCAGCACAAAGGGCCTCCACCAACTTGACATACATAGGCTCATTATAGTTGGATACAAACACATAAAGGTGAGCTTGGCACTTGTCTAAGGTTTTGGCAGCTTTGTAAATTCCATGAGCTAGGCCACTGTAGATGAGGGCAGTTTTCAGCACCTCTTGTGAAGCAGAATTAACGTCCATAATGCCACAAGACCCTCTCTGGGAAGGGTGGTAAAATTTCAGAAGACTCAGGCTATTTCAGTGAATGCTTTCATGGGTCCCTGCTACCCTTTTACTATCTTCAAGATCTATTCTAGTGGTTCTCAAAGTGTGGTCTCCAGACTAATAGCACCAGCATCACCTGGGTACTTGTTAGAAATGCAATTATCAGTCCCCATCGTAGACCCACTGAATCAGAAACTCTGGGAATGGTATAATTAGTCTCCAGGTGAGTCTGAGGCACACTAAAGTTTGAGAATCACTAATCTATCCTGTTTAAATAGAAGCCTGAACTCCCAAGTATGCAAAAATGTGACAAATACAAAAAATCAAAGTTAACTTCTTATTCAGAGGAAGAGTATTCACAAAATAAAATTTAAGCTCCAATTGTACTTCTAGTTATATATTACCAGGAATGTTATACTAATATTTAACATCCAGGGCAAAAAAAGCTAGGCAACAGGAGTATAGGGGCAACCAAAAGATCCACAAAAGAAGAGATAATTCCCCAAATTTTTCTTTTATGTATACTTTATATAACATATGTGTGTACAGATATGTGTGTGTAATTATATTTTGTTTTATAATTGTAACATACTGGTATTAGAATTATTTTATTATGATTGATTTAAGTTAGGGGTCAGCAAACTTTTTCTGTCAAGGGCAAAACAGTAAATATTTTAGGCTTCGTAGGCCATATAATCTCTGTCACAACTACTTGATTCTGCTGTTGTAGCACACAAGCAGCTGAAGACAATATGTAAACAAATGAGTATGCCTTTTGTTCCAATGGTACTTTATTCACAAAACCAGGTGGTGGGCTGTATTTGGTTGGTTAGCCTTAGTTTACTGACCTCTGACTTTAGCTGTCATTAAAACATTTCTATTACCTGAGCTTTCTGAGTGACTGAGGGCAGTGTGTGCATAATCAGGAACTAATGCTGCATGAATAATTCACACTACATACAGATATTGCTTTGTATGAAGAAAACACATGAGTAATGTGCTGTACAACAACAATGTTTTGGTCAAGGACAGACCACATATATGAAGGTGGTCGCATATGATTATAATGGAGCTGAAAAATTCCCATCACCTAGTGACATCTCAGCCATCTTAACACTCTAGAGCAATGTATTACTCAGGTGTTTGTGGTCATGCTGGTGTAAACAAACCAACTGTGCTGCTAGTCACATAAAAGTCTAGGACATACAATTATGTACAGTACAAAACACTTGAAAATGATAATAAATGACTATTATTGGTTTATGTATTTACTATACTATTTTTTTATTGTTATGTTACACTGTACTCCTTTTACATGTAAAAAAAAAAAAGTTAACTGTGAAACAGACTTAGGCAGGTCCATTAAGAGGTATTCTAGAAGGCATTGTCATCAAAGGCATGTTTTTGCCCCTGAAGACCTTTCAGTGGGACAAGGCATGGAGGTGGAAGCCAGTAATATTCATGATCTAGAACTTGTGTAGGCCTAGGCTAATGTGTGTGTTTGTGTCTTAATTTTAACAAAAAAGTTTAAAAAGTTAAAAAATAAAAAAATGTTAAAAATAGAAAAAAGCTTATAAAATAAGGATACAGGTTCAACATACACAAATCTATAAACATAATTCACCACATAAACAGAAGCAAAAACAAAAACCATATGATACTCTCAATAGACGCAGAAAAAGCATTTGACAAAATTCAACACCCTTTTATGATAAGAATGCTTAACAAAATAGGCATAGATGCGGCTTACCTAAAAATGATACAAGCCATTTACGACAAACCTACAGCCATCTACTCTTTTAATCATACAACTCCTGTACTACTCTTCCTACATGAGCAGACACATGGAATTACTCAGATATATTTCTTTTAGCCCACATAGTCATTTCTCAAAATTGTTAAGTGTCAAAATGGCATCTTGTTCACGTTGTTGTCCTTCAGGGTACCTAACATTTATTCATTTAAAAATATTTATTGAGTGTCTAAATTGCACCAGGTACTATGGTAAGACTTGGGGATATAGATATGAATATGTAGTGTCTGTGCCCCTGATCGACATTTGGAAAATCTTGTTGAATTTAATTCAATTTATCCCACAATGATGCAGAAGTGAGGCTCATCTGATCATCCTAAGAATTGGGGTTGTATAAAACACAAGGTTAATGACCAAATAATGGAGTTAAAATTTCAGGTTAAATGCAAAGATAGTACACTGCATTATGCAATTTCCTCACATAATGAAGACAGGTCATTAAGGATTCCATGCTTTCAAGCCTGCTTAACCCAAACAAAGATGAAAAAGAATCTAAACATGATTTCCCAGCTTTCAGATGGATGAGGTTAAATTGGGCAAGACAGCAAATAATGAGGGATAATAACCAAGAACTCAAATCATTCAGTACATTAACGAAGCTGATGTGCAGTTAATACCAAAAAGGATGCATTGCTGTGGTGTGTGAGAAGCAGAAAGAAATTGCGTCTGAAAGGGGAAGTGGAAGACACAGCCACACCACGTTTCATGTTCAGACAAAGCCGTCTCTTCAACATTCAACTCACATGTCGTCTCTTTTATTCTTCATTTCTTTGTCCCGCAAGGTATGTTCTCTACCCCATCACAGTGTTCAATCTATACTTTGTGAGGTTTCTCCTCTTGCCCATGGGATGAACCGTTAACTCTCTAAGATGAATACAGCACACGTCCATAGAGTCTCCTCTGATCCGGCAACAATGCTAGCCATTCTATATATGCTATCTCACCTCGCCCTCACACCAACTCTGTGATACGGGGCTAAGGGACAAGAGCAGAAGTAGAGTGTCAATGCCTTAATTAAATTTCCTGAGGTCACCCATGAAATCAAGAGCCAAGCTGGGCTTCAGACTTAGGTATGTCTGACTCAGAAACTTGTTTATGGTCATACCACCCTGAATGTGCCCAGTCTCATCTGATCTCAGAAGCTAAGCAGGGTCAGGTCTGGTTAGCATTTGGATGGAAGAAATTATTATGTTTCCTGTAATCTTAAACTCTCTTCTCAGAGTAAGGTTTTTATTTAGATAGATTTTTCATATATTGGCTGCTTGATTATATTGTTTATTTCAATGAATAAAATGTTATTAATAATAAATAGGATAAATAATTAATAAAACATTTCTATAATGAATTTAACTTTATATCCTCAACAAAAGTATTAGTAGAAACCATACATCGATGCAGAATGCAATACCGGTTGATGGACACATTTTGTTAGCTGCAGGTCGTCCCTTCTACCAAAAGGAAACATACAAAAATTTTCCAAGACCTTTCTAATTATCTACTGATTATATTATACTACATAGTCTTTCCAGTTTCACTTGTCTGGTACTCAAAAATACACTTGTTTTTCATTTAACTGCATCTGAATGAGAAAAATCAACTGACTGAAGTACGTCCCTGATGTTTATTTAATTTTGTTTGTGTTTTGTATTGGTTTTCTCCAACAGAAAGAAGCTAATGGCATCTCAATATACTGCTATTGAGAGCTAGTTTTTTTTTTAATAAGTAAATTTATTTATTTATTTATTTTATTTCAGCATATTATGGGGGTACAGATGTTTAGGTTATGTATGTTTCCCTTGGCCCCACCCCCAAGTCCGAGTTTCAAATATGTCCATCCTTCGGATGGTGCGCATTGTACTTTTTGTGTATGCATATACCCGTCCCCTCTCCCTCCTCCCTCCTCCCCCTCCCCCCTGCCCAACATCCAATAGATGTTATTCTTATATGTTTTTAAAAGTAAGTTGCTGAATGTACACTTATTATCATGTAATTGCTGTCTCTGTCTTAATCTATCTAACTTTTGTCAAAAGGACAAGGTTACATATAATGTTTATGTTAGGTATGTTAAGTACACTATCTTATTTGCCCAATATTTTTAGTTATTGCAAAAGAAAGACTATGTAATCAAAACTGCTATCAAAACCAAAGA
>CAUYSK010121487.1:0-25504 GCA_963575035.1 Avahi laniger | reverse complement strand
TTTTTATGCCCTCATCAAGCTTATAGTCCACTAGAAACAGACAGAAAAATAAATAAGCAAATACAAAAGTGATTATGAAACTATAATTTTTGAAAGGTGCTATAAAAGTAAAAAGGATAAAATTATAGAATAATTACAGGGGTATATATATGGTATGTACGTGTTTTAGTATGGGTTACTTGGACAAGATAATCAAAGAGAGATTGCCTGAGGCTGCGTAGTTTAAGATGAAGAATGAGCTGGAAGCAGAAAAATGACAACATATAGAAGGAGATAGCTAGAAATAGACATAGAAACATAGTTTAGAGAGAGAGAGAGATAGAGATAAATGATAGTTTCAAGGAAATAATGAATATCTTAAAGACTCTCAAAAATATGAAATAAAAAGCTCATGATAGGAATTTTTGTGTTATTAGTTAGCAAATATGTACATGATAAAAAATAATAATAAACACATAATAATATCATTTGCAGGAAATGAAATTAGCCATGAAGTTAGTGGGGAGAGCATACATCATATAATATTAACAGCAATTATACTAAATGCAGACTGAAAAAAAATTAAGTAAAATTCCAATGAAGGCAAATACGAAATAAAATTATGAAAAACTTAAAAAATAATCTAGCTATGTATTACTTAGAAAAGGGTGACTCGATAGAAAAAATTAAATAACTAGCAAAATAAAAGATTAAAATTAAAAAATTTAGTTTTGAAATTCTAAGAATGCATATTAATATGTGTGGCAATATTTTAGGGAAGCATGTCCCTAGAATTTTCTGTTGAGTTTTTGGCAAGCTTATTGAATAAATATATAGGCTACTTAGATAGATTCCAAATGAAAAAACTAAAATGATGAAAGGAATGGCTTACAAGGACAGATTAAAGGAAAAAATATGTACAACTTCAGCATGTCAGAAACTAAAAAAGAAACATTATGGCTTACAAATATTTGAAACATGTAAATTTAAGGAAAAAGAGTTCTTTGTGTACAAGGTACACAGTTATGAGTATATTAAAAAGAAAAAAAAATCATTCCCCTAGAACTAATCTTAACAGTTTTCCAGTAAAAATAATTTGGACAAATCAGTGGGCAAAAATTAAGGCCACCAAACAGACATATTTGCACATTCCCAGTAACCTAAACTATGCAAACCTCAAAATTCATAGAGGCCTGTCTGCACAGGATAAAGTAGGTCAGGGCAGAACTGCAGAAATCTTCCTATCCCTCAGCTGTGCTTTAAATTTAGAAGGGATTTTTCCATGGATTTGGGGCTTTTCTCTGTAATTATGTTACAGTGAAAAGATTCCTGGATTTGGATCTGTAAGACCTAGTTTTGAGTGCTGATCACTTGTTCTATTCTCAGTCTGTATCCTCAACTGTCAATAAGGACAATAATAACCTATCGGGCTGTTGTGACGTTTTAAAGAGCTGTTGCATACAAACACATATTTTGTGTACTTGAAAGCATTGCTCTTAGTGACATATATCTATTATTATTATGAGTTTAATGTGTCAAAAGTTGTAGAATGAAGATGTCAAAGAGAATGATGTCTGAAGACTACGCTATCATATGTCATCCTGCTTAGAGGAAACCAGCTCTCCTCCAGGACACTGTTTACTTTGCAGCCCTCTTAATTGAATGCTGCTTTTCCTCCTGTACTTCCTGGGGTCTAAAGGTGAGGTACAAGACCCCCCTGTTGCTTACTGTCTCTTTCAGAACATTCTCCATCCTTTCTCTCTAAAAATAGCCAGTTTTAATTTCATGTCATAGATCTCTGCTCCCCACTACTCCTCCTCAGTATAATTAATCCTGATCTCTATACTACATCCCCTCATTCCTCGAAGATTCCTGGTTCTCTGTCATCCTCTCCAACATTCCTCATGGTATAAGCTTTTGTGATTTCCGTACCCACATAGATGATTTTTCCAACAGCTGGCCATTGAGTGCCGTGACTCTGCTTTCTCAAACATCATGTCTTCTACCCTCCCTCAACTATAACGTCTATGATCATGCTCCCAAATTTATAATTATGAAAATTATAATTGCAGTATAATTACTGCAATACCTCCAAAATCTTTTTCCTCAGACCATCATTTCCTACAGCCCCACCATGGATCCTACCATCTTTTGATAGTCTTCCAGCTTTCCTAGTGCCAGAATGGGGAAAGGACATTGGAAATTATTCTCGTTTGGGATTTTTAATAAAGCAAAAACATCAAATAAAGCAAAAATGGGTAAAGCCAATGGAAAAATTCCTAAGTGGCTACATACCTCTTAAAATGGATAACCAGAGACACCAGGTTGGAAAAAACAAAGATAAGAAGTATTGGAAATTAGAGTAGTGACCAAGAGTGGGTTCAGTGGGAATGAAGGCTGAGGAAAGGTAAGAGACAGAAAATCCTGGTAGGAGATGCAAAGTCTGAGAAATTTAAATTACTGGTATCTGAGTAATTTCATGTGATGAGAAAGTCTAACAAATAGCATTGCCAGTAGCTACTCAAAAAATGAGATGGGAATCATTAATGTTAGGATCTTCCAGGAAGTTTAATACCAGAATGTCAAAAGGGCACAAGCTCAGATGTGAAAGTTTTTAAGAAAACAATGATAGAGAAGAGATATGGTTCTAAAGTCATGGAAGAAGCATGGGATATCATGAAGGTTAGTACTGTGCTCCAAAGAGGAAAGGAGATATTTTATGCTAATGGTTAATGCTGGACTGAGAAGCAGTTTGAAATAGTTTCTGAAAAAGTAATAGCATACCAACCCCTCCTTCTCATCTCATGAGTCCAAGAACTAAGAAAAAAGCATAACTATATTTACCTCAAGTAAAGTGATACAGCAAAAGAGTAAGAAATAAATAGGAATCAGAACACTGATCTCAATCAGAATCAACTTCAAATTCTGTTTGTTTCTTGAATTCCAGGTCATGTGACTTTTGTGAATCTCAGGCTCTTTATCTCTTAAATTAGATTAAAAATATCTTCTCTGTTTATGTTCCCTAAAGTAGAGGTGGGAAACGCTTATAAAATGTTAACGATCGTTTTATTATTTTAGGAGAATAAATGCAGTAAACTCGTGTGGAGGTCAATTTCAACTGTTAAATGTACAGTTATATAGAGGAAGATATAAATGAGGATGATCTTAGATGGCGTAATTTTCATTATTTTGTAAAAGTTTAAAGTTAATTCAGTTTGAGTTTTTTAAAAAAGAAACCATATTTTGGTTATATAATTCCTCAAATAAACCAGAAAACCTAATATTCTAGCTGATGTGCTTTGAAGACCATTTGGTGCCTTTTTTGGCTAAAATTTCTTACACAGAAATAAAATGAGGATGAGACGTAAGACAAATTAAATACCTTCATTAAACTAGGAAAAATAAAAACCTTGTTAACCTCTAAAGTCACTTTGTACTATGTTATGCATCTAAAAATTGCAAAGAAAGCATGTTCCTACATATTACATTGAATAGCAATGAAACAATGTATAGGATCAGTGAAATCCTAGAAAATTAAAATAACTCATAAAAATCATGCTGGAATCAAATTGAATGGCAAGATTTTGAAGAAAATATATTTGGGTTCACTTTCCAAATACTCCTCTTCTCTCTCCCGTCTTCACTATTCTTACTGGTGATGCATTCCAAAAGACACACTCCCTCTTTCTGATCAAACAAGCACACTCCTGTATTTCTTGTGAAAAGAACTTTGACACTTTACCAACTTAAATTTGAAAATTTTAAATTACTGTCCCAAGAAAACAAATAAAACTCACCTTTTCCAAAATAAATATCAGTTAAACAATAATGAGATGTGATACGTGTTTTAGAAATAATAAAATCATTTAACAAAATATCTCCATGATAGTACAGCATATGTCACTTACTGAGACACAGCATCGTTTAGTAGTTAAGAGGCTCTAGATTCCACCTGGATTCTAACAAACTACTCAGCAGCTGTATGATCTTGGGAAGTTATTTAACCTCTTTGTATCTCCATTTTCTCATTCATATGTCAATAATAATAGTACCTGCCTCATAGAGTTGTGAGAATTAAAGATAGTAATTATAATAGTGAAACACACAGTATACAATCAATTCTTGCTAGACTTATTTACTGTACTTAAGAAGATATCAGAATGAATGTCCCTTGTTAACTTATCTAAGACGCTTCTGTTGGCATGGTAGCAAACCCCAAGTAATGAGAAGAAAGAAACAGAAAGATCCCTAAAAATTTATTGTTTCTAGGTAAAAATTAAATTGAGCCTCAAGTGTCAGAACCTTATATGTAACAAAGGAATTTATACTTAGAAGTAGCTTTTCTTTTAATTGAAGATTCGTAACAAACAAAGAAAACACTTTAGAGCCTGACTTTAATATTATCTTTTCAACAGTGCTCTTGCAGGAGCACTGAGAAATACTTTCAAAGTAGGTTCATTTTACAACACAGATTATAAGAAATGGATATGTAAGAAAGTGAGAAACAAAGCTTTTTAATGTTCCTGAAACGACTTTGGCCTATTTTTTAATATAAAAGAAATACTGCTGTTTAAAATGAGCAAGAACTTTTTAAGGAATACTGATGGGGCAGTGGGGGATGGGGGAATACGGTGGCTCCATTCAATTGAATATCTGTTAAGTGTCTGATTTGGGTTTTGTTGTTATTGCTGTTGCACAGTTTTATTGTTTGTTTTGCCTAGCACTATTCTAAATCCTAGCTCTGTAGAAAGGACAAACCATGAAACAAGAACTTGGCATATAAACATTAAAGCATTGTGAATGTTAATTTGGTTTTTTTGTTTGTAGATAACATTCCAAAAAGGGATTTATAATAAAGTAGTTAAACTATAGAAAGAAAAAGATACATAAACAGATAGGAAAAATATCATAGATTAAATTAGAGTTCAAGTAACATTTGAAGAGAAAACATGATGTGAGAAGGGCAACACAGATGTGAGCACAGACGAACACTCATGTCTATAGGTGGGAGACTGCTCTACATTAGAGGGAGAGATTAGTCAACTTATTTCAAATAAAAATATTCTCCAATGTTCCCATTTGCCTGTTCTAGATTTTTCTACTCAAGTGTCATGAGTCCATTTTGCCCTGGCTAACCTCATATACTCTCCAGTATTAGTAAAATCTAAATAGTCATCCTGACCTAAATACAGGAAGGGACTTAAAGGATTATTTGATATTCCCAAAATAAACCACTTTGTCAAATACCACGCATAAACATTAAGGAATGCATGGTGGCCTAACCCCATTTACAGATGATCTTCAAATCAAGTACATTATATCATCTAAGGAGAAATGAAAACCTTGGCCCTCTCATTTATGGATTATTATAGCATATTAAATTATTTTTAAAAGATATCGATCAGTTTGATACCTTTTCTCTTTTCTGAAGCAGAAACATTAAGTCAATCTTTCTCCATAGTAACAATCACATTCAAAAGGGCTTTAGTGTTTAAAAATCCTTCACCTAAATTCTTGTTCTTAAATCCTCCATTCTACATCATGCACTCTAAATCTTCTGTTGAACAAGTTCTACACAGTCACTATCACTATAATAATGCATATTTGAAAATAAAATAGGAGTATATTTTCTAAAATATAACCAAATAATTGCAGAACATCTTATCTGCATTCCAAATTCTACTTCATTTTTTACAAAATTGAGTTCTGTGTCTTACATCTTCCTTTATTACTTTAGGAGAAAAAAATCAATAAAAAGCATTTTCTCTGGCATGATAGGAAAATAAAGTTTAGAAATGAGTAAATTCTTAAGATATCTAACTCACTATTAAGCAGGTTTCCAAGTTAAAACATTTTTGACAAAATCTTTTTTTCAATAATGTATACATTTCACTGCCTTTGCACCCCAAATTTGTTGAACATATTGCAGTGAACCTTTCTTTAGCATGCAAACCAATACTGGTACGGAGTATTATATTCTCTCATATGGTGCTGCCTTTTGGCCTTTACACTTCCCCCTCCCTCCCCACCCCCCAAATTAAGTGTTCTCAGTTTTTCACATAGTAAAGTATCATTGTTTTTACATACACTATTCCAGTCTCCTCTTTATCAAAATTTGGCATGTTTTATTGCACTGAATAAGTCTGACCTATTATCTAATATGTCTTTCATTTTCTGGATCCAGTTTATAGAAGGCCCAGGAACTTGGAAGCCAAAAGAAATAGACTTTTCTATAACACATGATCTAAGGCCTAAATGTGACATCTATTTTATGCGGTCAGGAGTTTCTGATTCTTTCTTCTAGGTTCTTAGCTATGCACTACATGGATAAGTGGGGTCGATATAAATTACTATACAGTTGTAATTTCAGGCAGAGCACTATGATCAAATCAAGGTACAAAACCCTGAGTTGCTCCATAATTTAGATTCCAATTTATTTTCGTTTGTTTTAAACCTCGGGATTTGGAAGGCAGAAGCTTACAATAACTTCCTTTTTTCCTCACAAAAAGATAAATTGCAAATTTCACAATGTTTTGTAGATTTGCAACCTTTTAATAATGATGACAGCATGCCATCATCAATTTTAGAGTGGATGTTGTGCGCTAGCTGTTATCCAGCAAGGAAATGGGAGAGGGAGTAGGAAGGGGAGAAAGAGATGAAGGGGGAGAGAGATAAAGAGAATTTTTATTTTAGGAAGACTCTGACACAGAAAGGATGTCACTGGAAGCCAACCATTCTGCATATCAGCTAGGGTACAAAAAACTCATAGAAAGGGTATAAGTGAATCTGAAACACAGTTTTAAGGGCTATATCAGCAGACACTAGAACTTAAAAATTATCAGATAAAGGTCAATTAAAAACACAATGACTGACTCCAAATTTAGTTATTGATACATAATAGACACATATGTGAGGATTAATAACTGGGTGAAATGAGTTGTGAAAAAGCTTTATTTATCATGACGTTTAGTCTCCTTTGGCCACATGACTTGTGTTATATGGAAACTTGCAAGCTCTAGGAAACATACACTTTACCATAATGATAAAAAGGGTAAGTATAGCACTCGCCTATTTCCAGTGTGGTAGTTGTGTACAAACATTAATAAATAGTTGAATGTATATATCCATGTAAATCAACATAACAGAATTTCTATTTATGAAACTTACAGTTGGTATGGAGAGTGCTTAGAAAGTATGGCAGAAATTTCAGTAATAATTGTTTGTCATAGATCTCTGTGTATTTTTGTGGAAGGTACTCAGAAGACCCCTGAAAAATAATTGTTCAAGCTAAGTGTGTGCTTGGTTGTCTGTGGCAGTAAAAGCAACTCTGTTTCCAAGTTAAAATCCTGTAGTGAAAGCAGTAGGTCCGTACAACTTGCCCTCTCTCTATTTCTCAGGGGATCACTGAAAACTAGTAATATTAGTTTCATAGAAAGTAGAAAGTCACTTTATGTGGGTTTGCAAATTAGCATTTACAAGTTTACTTGTTTTATTCTTCCATCTTTCCTTTAAAAGATCTCTGTTGATTATCCTGACACCTGCTGGTGAGGGCACAGTTGATTCCAGTCTACTTTTCAACAACTCATTCAAATCAAAGATTCCGCAGAGGCATTTTCAGTAACAATTAAGTGCTAATTCATTCAGTTTAAGGAGTCATAGTTCTTAATTTTTAGAAGTATTGCATAGGAAACAATGACAAACATTTTAATAATTACACTACTTCACATGGGCAGCCTTAACTCCTTGTCTACAAATGTACGTTTGATTTGATTAACCAAATGGTATTATAATCATTACATGAATCATGATAAAAAAAACAAGAACAAAAACAAATATACTAGGCATCTTCCTTAAAATACAGATAAGAAATCAATAATAGTAATGGCTTAGTTTTGGTTTTCTACTTTTCTTCATAATAATGTTAGTTTTCCCACTACTTAACAAATAAAAAGAATAAATTGATTAACTATGATAGAAGCCATACCACTAATTACATAGATGCAAAATTTGCTATTTCTTACTCAGTACCTACTCATTATGATTTACTTCTGGCTTGAACTGAGTTCTGAAGTCTGCACTGTTTCTTTGGCAGGGATACAATGAACCTACTGCATCATAAATCATACTCAAAGCTATTGCACCTGCAAGCATGTGCAGTAAACAATAAATATCAGAATTACTTTTGTAGGCTTTATGAAACTCTTGAACAAGGCAGGTTTTTAAAATCATACACAAATGATAACATATACAGTCCATCCCATTATTCGAAACTCTTCAAATGATGGAAATTTTTAAGAACAAATTACCTAATTAAAATTTTATCTTAATTAAAATCAATAAAATTAAAAGTTTGGACTACTAATTTAATCTCTTAAAAATTGCCAAACTTATTTTTGTAATGGTGCTGACTAACGATGCTATTTTATTTTAGTCATGTGTATTTTATTCCTTTACTTTATATTGCTATAATTTTCTGAGAAGGAAAAACCATATGTATGTAGAGAGAATAAAAAACTTTATTACAATGTTTATTAAAAATACCCTAGACCTTGAATATGTTTTATATCAACATGGATCTTAAGGTATTTGAGAAAAGCACAACAGAGTTTTAATTTAGAGAATTTTTCAGAAGTACAATAGATCTGCCTAGTTTTAGAGATCTCTGCAACATCAAAGCCAAAGAAGGAAGAATAGACCATTTCATTTTTCTTTCAATTTTTTTATTATTTTAAATGTTTTCTCCAAGCTATACAAAATTAAAATACATTTTAATTCTAAAGAAACATTTAAGAATAATCAGAAAAACTTTTTAAGGGTGAGAGGAAAATATTCTGTGTTATATCATGACAATGTATGACATGGCCAAGAATTTGCATTAATGTCAAACTGTCACAGCACAGCAGAATACTTTATTTTCACTTTATTATTTTCAATTCAATGCTTCAAATTTTTTCAATATTTCATCTTGAATCTGAAGTTAGCACTTATTTTGAAAATATAAAGTTAATGATCATGTAAGTTATTGTAGACAGTAATGTGTAATAATAATATAAATTAAGAAACCAGTTATTTTGGCATAAATATTGTATATCAATCATGGAGGGAAGCACAGTGTTATTATCTGGAGCAAGATTGTTCAGATATTAATTTATTCCCATGTAGAATTAAGTAAAAATCGCCATGGGTTAAAAAAAGAAAATGCAAATGCCAATGATTCATAGTATTTAGGACATGTCTAGACATTTTTAGACAGTGCCATTTGCTTAAAGACTTGAGGCACAAACTGCAGGCACAGGGACAGATTGCATAAGATGTCACGTGCTTGCTGCAACTGTATGCATGTTATTGAATTTTTTAGAGCAAACCCATAACCATGAATAATTTAAGAGTTAATAAAATATTCAATCTGACTGATCCATTGGTTTAATTTTAAAATAAAGACGACTAATAAAGGAAGTTACATATCCTTATCAAATCCCAGGCATCAATGCAAGCAAATGGCAACCCGCACGTAAGGAAAACACTAATTTCTAAAAGACATACGTCAGATAAATCATGGGGGTGGAGGGAAGGAGTGGGAGGAAAATTTTCAATGTTGACACTGGCTTCAATAAGTTTTCCCAAAGTTTAATTGTTTGGAGCTGTCACGCAAGCTACACTCTGCCATCTGCAGAGGTGAGGAAGAAAAAATTAGACAGGTGCAAGTTTAAACAAAAAGAACTAATGCAAAACGGTCCATTTCTTTCCTAAAGCCCTCTCCCTCTCCCCTCAGGCTGGCTGAAAAAAAGGAGAAATCTACTAAAGAATATAGAGTACAGCTGCCCGAGCATTGTCTAGGAGGACCAGGATGGAAAGCCCAGGCAACATCTCCACGGTTGGCTTGTCTGGCTGAGCAAGGGGCGCCCTCGGCGTTGGGTATCTTTAGGAGACAGAGCTCCGGTCTGCAGCGAGCCGAGCCGGGACTCGCCGCGCACCAGGGCTCCCGCAACCAGACAGAGCGAGGCCAGCTCCGCCACACATGCTGGATGCACTGTCTTCTCCTCCACCCCCGCCGCCCTCCACCTCAGAGCAGGGACGTACGGTGGCACCGTGCAGGTGCGTGTGAGGGGTGAGTGTGTATTCGTGTTTGGGCTGAAAACGGAGACAAGATAGGGAAAGAGGAGAGAGGAGTGCCTGCAATCCTCCTTTCCCTTCCTGCTAAGAGGTCAAAGTGCAGAAGGAATCCAGACTGGATATAAGATAAAGGAAAAATATCGGCAGTGGGAGCACTCTCTTTTTTCCTGTCTCTGGGGACTGGCCTGAGCAACTACAAGAACCATTACCATTTCTTAACCTTCAGTGGAGCGGCTGCCTCTGCCTGATAACTGGAAGGGCACTTTGTAAACGCAGGCGAGGTACACACCTACACACAAGCCTACACGCTGGGGAAAATAGCCTCATGCTGGGGGAAGAAAGGAGGCCAGGCAAGGCGCAGCCATGGATCTCTACTGCCAGATCTGCGAGGGCATCTGACCAGCAAGACCCACCTTCCTGGGCAAAAGCAGTCGCCCTACAGTCCACAGTTTTCCTCTGAAACAAACAGATGGATAGGATCATGGATGGAAGGTGCAGAATATTCACGCAGTGTCTAATCTCAGATGGATTTGAGTCAACGCATTTTTTAATCCAACTACCTTTTTTTAGAGGCACAGTATTTAAAACCCTGTAGTGCACTCAGCTTTCCACTTGAAACTGGCTGCTGAGGATTCTATTACCCGCAGATCGCTTAGAAGGGGCCGCCTGCATCGGTGAGCCGGGAGGGGCCAGCTTCCCCCAAATCCACGCTCAGCTCTCACATGCCTCCCCAGAGCCTCTGCCGCTCCCCTTGCCCTTTTCTGGCTCCAATTTAGGCCTTGGCCGGCAGCGAGACCCGGGTCCGGACTAGGGCTCGTATTGACAAGCCACACCTCGCAGAGTACCTGGAAGTCACCCAAACAACTCGGGAGGAGACTCATCGAAGTCCTGCATTTTTTAAACGCTTTTTCCTTTCTTTCTTCCTTTTTTCTTTCTTTCGTTCTTTTTTTCTTTCTTTCTTTTTTTTTTAATGCAAGTCATGGAAGGTACAACCAGACCAGCTTTTACAACTTTTCAGTTCCTGGGCGAGGGCGCGAGGGTTGGCTCGCATCGCACTGTTCTCTGTTTACCGATAGTTACGCTACTACCGGGAGGGAGTACAGAGCAAAGCTCCAGTCTCCTGAGGTTAAAGGAGAGGCGTGTTCCCGGGGTTTGCTGTAATCCATGCTGCGCGTCTGGGATAGGGAGGCGAAAGAAAGTCGATGTGACCTGCCAGACCCGACTCCACCTCACCCGCCACCAAAACTCCCAGAGCCCGTTTGGGGTTTGCCAACGGCTCAGCCTGGGCCCTGCTCCAGAGCACACCGCACCCGGGGGCGGACGGCGCTGCGGCTCTCCAGCCTCTTCCCACACTCCCGGGGAGCACTCCTTCTCCCCGCTCCGGCCCCCACGAAAGTCCTGCCAGGCGTCCGCAGCCAGCATCGCCCGCACTGCCTAGGGAGGGCTTGCCCGGCTACTGGGTGGCCAAGTGCGCCCCGGAGTCGCCGATTCCCCGAAACGCCGTCCCCCACCTCCTCCCCTCATTCCTCTTTCCCGGGTCTCACCCCGGTACCCCGCACTCTCTTCCCGGCTCAGCCCCACGCACTCTACTCAGACTTTGCGAGCACTTTCTTGGGGCTTCCAGGACTCGCCGCCTCCTCCGCGCCGCCTGCGGCGCTCGCCACCCTTGCACGCCCCAGGGACCACCTCCGGCCCCCTACGCAGCGTTTCCCAGGGGACTCCCGGCCCCGTCGCCTCACCTTTGCCGAACTGGGGGACACCGAGGCTGAGCCCGACCAAGAGCCAGGTAGCTACCAAGCGCTTCATGATCCCGTCTCCCGGACGTGACCCGGGTCGGTCAGGGGTCGTCGCTGAGGGCAGTGTAGCCGAGGTGGCACCGCAGGACAGTAGAAGACTCCACCCCTGCTGAAGAATTCAAGAAGATGTCTTCTTCCCGCAGCTCTTTCTTAAACAAATTCTTGAAGCCGGCAAGAAAGAGTGGCGGCTAGAGAGAGGAATCTCTTCTCTTCTGCCTGCGCTCGGGCGCGCGGAGGTGGGTGAGCACCGGGGAGCCGCCGGCGGGCTCAGCCTCCGCTGCGAGTGTGTCCCCGCCGAGGCGCGGCGCGGGCTCCTGCGGCGGCTCCGGGTCTCCCGCGCGGGCAGCAGACCCACCGGCTGACTGGCGGACGGTGCGCTCGGCTCGCGCTGCTCTCCCCGCCGCGGCTGCGGGGCTTCTGACTTGGAGAACAATGAAGCGTGAGCTGGAGGGGAGCGAGCGGGCGGCCGGGAGCGCACTGTGTACAAACAGAGGCGGCGTGCGTGTGAGCCTGAGCCTCGCAGGCGCGCTCCCAGCTCGCCCGGCGCCCGTCCGCACCCCCTCCGCCCCCGCCCTCCACTCTCCACCCTCCCCACCCTCCCTCTTATTCGGTCTCCCCTCCCTCCCTCTCCCTCTCTCTCTCTCTCTCTCTCTCTCTCTCTCTCTCTCTCTCTCTCTCTCTCTCTCTCTCTCTCTCTTTCTCGAGGCTCCTTCTGGTGGAAGAGAAAAGGGAGACAACCGCAGCCACACCCTGGCACCTGCCACCACCTCTAAAGTTACTACATTGCCTGGACACCGGAGACTCTGGGGTTAAGAGGTGCACCCTTGATGTCTCAGAGGCTCTAGGTTTCCAGCTTTGACTTTGTAAATAACCGCGTTAAGGATTCCCCTGAACTTCCTTTCTCAGTATAGCCAGGAAAAAGAAGTTAGATTTTGAAAAGTGGCTCTTGGGACACAAAGCTTCGTGAGAGACAGAGCCCTTCAAAGTGAATCGTCCCGGATTTCTCAGGAAATGCAACCTAGTCGGCAGCCAGACTCTAATCAGCTGGAACAGGGCTGCTCTGCTGTTCTGTCTGCACTTTAGTTAGCTCCAGGGCTGGGGAGAGAGGGTTGTGGGCTCATCTGTTCACAGGGGCAAAAGGGTGAAAGTGAGCAGGAGACATACATCTCGTTAAGGAGGACATCTGTCTCAGATGAGAAATAGTGCAGTTTGGGGACCGGGCAAGAAAATAGAAGGCAAGGACAGATTATTGAAGCATCACTAAGGTGGATCAAATTTTCCTGCTATCCACCAAAATGAGTGGACTGTTTTTTGTAGTGAAAGTGATTGAACCAAAAATACAGCCCATGGCTTACAATTGTGCTTCCTCCTCTGTTTTTCGGTTAGAATGATTGCTTACTGTACATGGATTCAGTTCCAGCAGTTGCAGGTACCAAAATGAAACAGGGCTCTTTTTTTTTCTTTTTTTTTCTTCCTAGAGAGGGAGGTAGGGAGAGAGACAGAAATACAGACACAGAGAAATTGGAAGAAACGTTCTTGAGGGCAAGAAATTGAAAGAAGAATTTCAAAAAAGAAAAGAATAACAGAGGGCAATTATACGTGGAACTTCATCTCCATGTGCCTCCTTGAGTCCTTTAAACTTCAATTTCTACCTTCCTTTTGGAATCTGAAATGAAGACAAGATGCAAGGCGGATGGAAGAGTAATACTGAATACTGCTAGGGAGAACTTAAAATGTATCACTGGCAAAGCAACAGCGACAATAGGAAAAAAAAAAGACCTATCAGAACAAGGTTTATTCCGATCTCATGTTTGGTGGGAGGGTAAAAATACAGTTTTAAAAAATCATTTTGCTAAGAGAAAAGGGAAGATGAATTTATTTACTGTCTATTTTTATGCTTAAAGCCACAGGTTAGAATAAGGCAACATTGTTCAGAGTGGTAGCAAAGTAGTTTCAAACAATCAAATTCCAATTCTCTGGCACATCATTGTTACTTAATTTTGAAAGTATGATTTCAGTCAGCCTGTCCGCATGTTTGTCTTAAAGTACTTCTCTAACATTTGAAATGAGATGTCTAATTTAGCTTTAAGGTATTATTTCTAAAGATAGTATTAAATCCCAAAGCATGTAAAATTAGAAATTGATCTCTCTGTGATGAGATATTTAAGGGAAAAGAGTGGGTTAAGAGTTTTGTTTAGTTTTCTATTTTATTCCCTGGTTATTTCCACTTTTTTGGTAATATATGATCTTAATCATGTTAGGAAGTTAAATTATTTTTTGGCAACAGTGTGTGTTACTAAACATTTATCCTTTCTTTTATATTTAAAGAAGCGTTTTAAAAAATTCCAGAGGACATAAAACTGCATTAAAATGCATATTCTATGCCCAGATACCCAGAGTGTGGACAATAAATGCCATCCTGTATTACCTGGTAGACAACTTGTGAAATACATTGCCAGTTTAATACCTCTACTTTCTCAACTCCCATTTCCAATCAAAAATTAAAAATCGATACATTGTCGTAAATCCATAGCTCCATGTCCATAATTATCCCCTTTTTTTGCACTTATTGATAGTGATCATCTACCAATAAGCCTTTCATTTTGAAGATTCTAGGCACTTTACCTAATTTACATTGATAAAACTCATTTCACTCTTACTGAACTCATATATAGCCTCTTCACAATTGGGATATAAGAACAATTTAAAGAACACAGAGATTAAATTATTTTAAAAAATAAAATAAGTAAAAGGACGAAACTCTGTTATGAATTTTTTACCCTACAGAAAGTGCTAAGGGACCTTTACTAATCACTATGATCCGGGCTACAGTTTTATAGCTTCTCCAAATATGTGCCTAAAGTGCCAAAAATGAATCTATACATCACCTGAAGACAGCACTTCTCAAATTGTTTTCTGCAGGCCTCCTTTTCCCCAAGATGTTAATAGGCTTCTGGGGAAAAAAAATTTTATGGTCAAATAATTTTGGGAAACATCGAGTTTCCAAGCAGCCTCTTGGAAATTCACAGTGAATGTTAACATATTAAATACTTTGAAAAGTCCTGTGGTTAAGATACTTAGCCAAAAATGTTTAATTCACTATTTTTCAGATTTTTCTTTTTTTAAAACTATGATAAGCTTTTGCTCAGAACCCCTGTTAATATATTGAAGATTTAGTGCTACAAGGAAAATAACTTGAAAAAAATGTTTTAAAACAAAACAGAATAAAGTAGCAGGAAAAAAGGGGGAGAATTGTAGAAAGTTTATTGATTTTTGCTTTGGACGGAATGTTTCTGTCCCCTCCAAATTCATATATTGGAGCCGAAATCTCTAATGTGATCCTATGTTAAGGTGGATCCTTTGGGAGGCAATTACGTCATGAGAGTTAAGCCCTCATTAATGGGTGCTATTATAAGAAGAAACACCAGAGAAGAAGGAAGAAGTAAGAAGACAGCCATCTTTTTTACCAGGAAGCCGGAAGTGGGCCTTCATCAGACACCAAATCTGCTCGCGACTTGATCTTGGACTTCCCAGCCTCCAGAACTGTGAGAAATAAATATTTGTTGTTTAAGGCACCCAGTCTGCCATAATTTGTTAAAACCGCCCAAACTGACTAAGACAATTTTCAAGAATTATTCTTATTGTGTAGAGTTTTAGATTCTGGAGCATACCTGGATTCAAGTATATGGTGGATTCAGGACATACCTGAGTCAGAATATTGTCTCTACCACTGTAACTTCTTTACCTCAATCAAAATCTGTTAATTGCCAAGCCTCAGTATTCTCATCTGTAAAATAGCTTTAGTAATAGTACCAAACTTACACTGGTAAGTATAAGCACAAAAGGGCCTAGCCCAGTAGTGGGCAAACAGTGATGATGATGAAAGGTGATGGTAATAATAAATAAGATAATAATCAAATATAGATTTTCAAAATAATTTTCTAAATAGCTGATGATCTTTATTCTCTATCTTCTACCCCCATTAAATTATCTAGAAAGTTTAACTTCATCTTTCAATTTGCCATGCAACAAATAACACTGAATAAAAGTAATTATATTATTGAATAATTATAAATAAACTGGATGTAGAATCTTAGATTATGTGATCAAATTATACTCAGTACTACTATTAATTTTTTTATCATTTTGTGTTTTAAAATTGTTTTTTATTTCTAAAACTTTTTCTTTAATATCCAAAATGTCCTTCTATTAAAATTTTGATTACTTCTTCTGTGACCCAAATCTGAAAACCGGCCAAGACCACCTGGACTTCTGACCAACAGAACTGTGAGCTAATAAATTGGTGTTGTTTTAAACTGCTAAGTTTGTGGTAATTTGTTATACAGAAAAAGAAAACTGATATAGTATATTACTCCTGTTATCTCCTTTTTAGAAAGAAGGAGTAAGGCCTGGAATAGTTAGGTTAATTACCTATGATCTCAAATTAGTAAGTGTTGAAGTCTGTGATTGAATCTAAACAGTCTTAATCCAGAGCCTACTACATTCTGTTGCCACCAACTATAGAGGATCCACTGTATCCTAAGCTCCAATGTATTTTCACATATATTGCCTTATTAAAGCATTCTAACAACTTTATGAAGTAAATATTATTACTATTGCCATTTAACAGTTGAGGAAACCAAAGATCAAAACATTTAAGTACTTTGCCCAAGATCAAGATGTCAGTGAGGGATGGAGCCAAGAGCCAGGATCTGAGCCCTGATCTGATTCCAGGAGCGATTTTCACAGTCATTATGTTATAATGCCTTTTTAGACAGTAGTCTAACTTACTTTATTTATTTACATTTTCAATTTAAATTGCTATAATTGTAATTGCCATTTTTTTAGTGCAGTCTACATTCTCTCTGACCTTCTTGATTTATCATTTTAGAATATGCATTCCTTGAATGTAGAGTTTCAAGCATATTTTTAAATTTTCTAAAATATTTGCATATGTTTTTCATTGCTCCCACAAGCACCAACCTACTTTATTCCTCCAACCCTCTCTGTGCCTGCTGTTATCCCCACCTGAAATACCCTCTTAGAAATCCTGCTAGCTAAATTCCTGTCTTCCTTTAAGACCTCCCCAAATTATTCCAACACCACAGAGCCTTCATTTCTTAGAATTACCAATGCTTTCTATTTTTCTCTGGTTGTTTCATTTGTGTTAATCTTATCTTTCCAAAGAATTACAAATGGTTCTTGCCATTTAGGTAACTGCATGTCTTAGACATAGCTGTGCGTTAATGTTTTAAACTTCTTCAGTCTTCCCACTGTGAATACCAAGGAAAATTAATTTTTAAGACTACAAGTTTTATACGAAATCCCTAGTTCCCAGTGTTTTCCCGCTTGATTCACTGATGAATGCTCTTTCCAGAAAATGTGCAGGGTCATTAAGCAAGAGTGCACCTTTGCCTTTAGAGTCTGATCCCAGTAAGAGAAATTTCTGGTGGTTCTAATTATTTTCCTCCAGTTTTCTGGTCAACTCATTTCAGTGACTTGGTTTTTAGCTTCTTGAAATATTTCTGAATAACTAATATATGCATACAGTAAAAGTTTAAAATAAAAGTATTTTTCCTCATGTCATTCCCTCATTACACAAGGTTGATGCCCAAGGCCTACTGCTGGTATCTAGTAGCTGTGCTTCTGTATTCTTCTACAGATGTGTGTGTGTGTGTGTGTGTGTGTGTGTGTACATGTGTTTATATACATACACATATAAATATATATGTCTGTGTCTATATGTGTGTGTATATAGAGTGTGTGTATGTACATATACACATTTTATGAAAGTTACTAAATTATATAAATATTATACATCTTGCTTTTTTCACAAATATTTTATATTTTAAAATTTTATCAAGGGATGCATAGTATTTGATTAATGTAAATCCCTTTTAATAGACATTTAGGTTGCTTCCAATCTTTTGCTTTTGTAAACAATATTGTAGTGAATGCACATTTTGCACACATGTGCAAGATAAACTCATTAGGAGAGATTGCTTGAAGTGGTGGTGGTAGTTGAGGGTATGTGCATTTAAAATTGTGATAGATATCACCAAATTGTCATTCATAAAAGATGATCAAGTTTATCCTTCCATTTAACACTGCATCAGACAGCTCGTCTCCCTACAGTGTGGTAGATACAAATATCTTAGCAATCTTTGGTCTTTTGAATCTGATAGATGAAAAATGATATTTCACAATTTTGCATATCTATTAGTATGCTGGATTTGAACAACTTTTCACATATTTAAAAATAATGTTTATTTTCTTTATGTGAACTACATTTCATATCTTTTGCTCTTATTTCCATTGGATTGTTGACCTTTTTCTTATTGATTGTAGGAGGTCTGTATATATTAAAGAAATTTGCCCATTTTGCATCAAACTTATGTCAAAAAATTTATCTAGTTGATGTTTGTCCTTTAATCTAGTTTACGACTGTTTGATTTTATTGTGCAAAAACCATTTTATATTTGGGTTATAAAATTTATCCTTTTTTGCTGTGTGATTTCTAGGTTTTGATTTTTGCTAAGATAAACTCTCACCATTCCAAGTTTATAAATTTATTCTCTTAGACTTTCTAATGGTACTCTGATGAGTATTTCATGTGTGTGTTTGTAATTCTTATACAATTGAAATTTATTCTTGTCTAAAGAAGTAGTATAGCTCTTACTTGTTTTCTAGAAAACAAGCAGTTATACCCAAACCACTTATTAAATAAATCCATGTCTTTGTAGCTGATGTGACATGCCAACTCAGTCACTTAATCACTATATATTTGGCTTGATTGCTTCCCTTTATAGACCATTCCATGGATCATCTGTTCAGGTGCCAGTAACACACTCTTCATTGTTGTTTTAAATATTTCTAATAACTGCTAGGGTGAAACACCCGCATCGATTTCTTTTTAAAAAATATTCCCTAACTAAAGTGTATTTATTTTTTCCCTATATGAACTTTAGAATGACCTTGTAAAGTAGAAAAAAACAGAATAAATATATTTATAATATCAGTATACCTACCTATATATCCAAGTTTTCTTTTATGTTCTTCTTGTTTAATTTCAACTTATTTTATCTTTTTATGTACCTACCTAAATGCAATTTTCCCATTATATTTTGTAACTGGCTGTTAAAGTTTACGTGAAGGCTATTTATGTGTGTACATGTGTACACGTAATGAAAAAATCAACATGAATTTGAAAGTAGATATTAGAAATCAATCTAAAATCATTTTATCGAAATAATGAATTGAGATGATCCCTTCAACATTCAAATTGGAGATGAGTAAATTAAAAGTCCGGGTACTCCTGCTAAAACTTGTAAGTTAGCATTTTAAAAATAAATCTATTAGTGATATTGATATTAAACTATTTTTAAGCTTTCTTTTTATAAGTAGGAGATAACAGAACAGCATTTAGGGTGAAGGGTGAAATGTTTCCAGTTTTGCCTTGGATGGTCTGACTCAGCATCAGCTGAAAAAAACCTCTATATTATTTTAACATTTTCCTTTGCCCTACTAAATAATGTGTCACTCTGGACTATGGCCTGAGCTGATGACTCAGTTCTGTCCAAGACTCTGCTGGGGATCTTAAGCGATGATTGAAAATACCAGGAATTTCTCTACTTAGAAGGGCCCTGCTTCTGTTAAGTGTACAGACTATTGATCTGTAAATTTTATCCAGTTTACTTTAAATAAGGAGTTGATTGGTCTTTTACCTTTTCTATTTTTTAACCACACCAAAATGTTTAATCATTTTATCTGCTTTATGTTCTAGTTTACTTACATTTTTGTTATTCTATTTCCTTTAGCTTTTTAATTTTTAATTTTTGTTTTTTCAAATGCAGAAAAATCATCTTATGAATTCTCTGAATAGCTTACATTCCTAATGAGGGAGACAGACAGACCTTTTGCTTCTAATTAGTTTTGTAAAGTGCCTTTTAATGCTTTCAAACAGATCTCTTTCTTTAGTCCCAGATGGCACCTTTGCCCTAAAACACAGTCCTGTGGAGGAAGTGGATGGCATAGACCTTAATTCACTGCTCCTGGCAGTCTCAGGGACTCCAGCTAAGGATTTCTTCCCACAGGAGCAATAAGCACCAGCTCACAGACAGATCAGAGTAAAGACTAGAGCATTGTTGCCTTCTAACTTCTAAGCTTAATAAATGAATTCAGTCCTTAATAAATGAATTCATAAATTAAAGGCAATTTTTTTCACAGTGGCCAAGGCTTCCATTTGGCTCATAGCATGGGCTGAAAATAAAATCAGAAATAATCATAATTCCTTTATAACCATTCCATAAAATATTTTATAAACTGCAAATGTTCCTTTGGAATTATTATTTTATTTGAATTTTTCTTGTATGGTTTATTTCTTCCTTCAGCCACATCAAATTTATTTATCCTTACCAAAAATTTAATAAATCTACTGATTTAAAAAGTCACCATTTTCAAATATTAATTTTTTATGCAAACTTGATATTTTATATACTTTTTCAGTTTTCCCTCTGTCTTTTCTGGTACCAAGGCCACATCGTTTAATTTTTATGAATTTCTAATACATATCCTATATTAATTCTAATACTAGATTAATATAGATGTCTTTTTTAATTAAAATGTACCCCATTGAAATTTGACAGTTCACTTTAATTATATAGGTCAATTTGGAAATAGCTTCTATCTTTATAGAATTATTTTATTTGTTCTGAAATATGTATCTCTGCCTACTAGCTACCTTTAATGAAATTTCGTGCATGTTTCTCTGTCTCTACCTCTGTGTGTCTGTGTGTGTGTCTCTCTCACTCTCCATCAGTCTCGAATGCTTCTCATTAAGTGTTCAAAATACTATTTGCTTTTATTTCTGTTGTGAATATATCATTTGTTTGCTATTATGTTTCTAAGTGACTCTTTGATATATTAGAATGCTGTTATATAACTTTTCACCTGTCTTACTCAGAAACTGGATAAGTTATAAAGAAAAGGAATTTATTTCTTATAGTTATGGAGGCTGAGACGTCCAAGGTCAAGGGGCTGCATCTAGTGAGGGCCTTCTTGTTGGTGGAGACTCTTGGCAGAGTACTGAGGTGGTGCAGGGCATCACATAGTGAAGGGGCTAAGAAGCTCAGATCCCTCTTCCTCGTCCTGTAAAGCCACCAGTCCCATTCCTGTGTTAAACCATTGATCCATTAATTCATGAATGGTTTTCATGAGGGCACAGCCCTTGGGATCCAACCGCTTCTTAAAAGCCCCACCTCTCAATACTGACACATTGGGGATTAAGTCTCAACAGGAATTTTAGAGAGGATAAATATTCAAATCATAGCATCATCCTTCCAAAGTTCTTTATTTTTACCAGTTTTTCTGAGTCCTTGTTTTTTTCTGGCAAATAATCATCTATGCAAATGATGATTTTTTGCTTTTCCCTTATATATTATCTATGTTTTATTTACTTCATTAGTTGCATTGTTTAGAACTTCCAAAACAAATCTAAATAACTCTCAGTGATATGAACTTCTGGTGCATTCTAGCCAGACTACAATCCAGAGGTGTGCAAACATGAACAACCCATAGATGCACATTGTAAGCAGATTTTCTTTGCCCCCAGCATGATTTTCCTAAGTATCTAGAGCTGCAAAGGAAGATACACTGTATTATATCTTGCTGTATAAGTCTTTTAAAAAGAATAGTGAGTCTGTTCCTTAGGCCATTTAAACAAGTTGTGGTGAAGAGGTCTAACAAAGAAAATTAATTTCAAGTTTGATTTTTGTTTTTTCTTTAAAAACAGGCAAAGTAGAAAAGAAAGGTGGAGAGAAAAAAATGCATCAAGGTCTTCCCAGGAAAAATGATGAGACATGTTTCTTAGGCTAAGAATATCCAGATGGATAACTGCCGACGTCTCGGTAACTGGATCTCGGAGTACACACTTGCAATGTGAAAGTTGTAAAGCTGGGGAGACAGGGTGGTGTGGTCCTAGGAAGGGCTTGAAGTGGAGCCCTTAGCAGAAATTAGGAAGCCAAATACCTGATAACATATTACAAGCTTCCAAGACCTTAGTCTCCTTGACAGTCCTACAACCACGAGAGAACTTAAAATACTTAGAAATTGTATTGCCTGTTTTTCACTGGCATTCTAAAAATTTAAGACTTTTTTTATTATTCTTTTTATTAAATATTATTCCATGAAATAAATCTCTATTAAGAAGTTTTGCAAGCAGATGTGTTGGTTGTCTAGCATTAATTTGTTTTCCTAAATCTTACTATATCATTAATGTGTCAAGTAAAGTTTGATTCTCTCAAAAAAAGGGGATGGAGCCAAATGTACTATAGATTGTATTCCTTAGGCTGAGTTTCACATTGACTTTATCTATCTCACAAAAACTAGAACATACATGTTTTAAACATTACATCCCATTTTCCTTCTTGGAATGTCACCTAATAACATTTTTATCAATTAAATTTTCTTATCAGTGTGTCTCTTTGGTCAGTTTGACAGTGACTTTTGTCTTATTTGTGAAGTTAAAACTGTGGTAAGCATTACCAGTTCCCTCTCTCATTTTATACTGTTTTCCTTCTTACATACTCCAAGCTCTGTTTAATTTTTTCAGGCAGTTTGAGTTGATCTTTACTCTCAGTTAATCTTCAACTCACCAGTAATGAAATCTTATTATGAGACATTCAATCATTTACCTACTCCTTCATGAATTACAAGAATATCTATTTATCTTATACTATATCTCAGGCATTTTACAAAGAAGTTTTTTAAAAAGCCACTAAATTTAAAGTCTGTCAAATGCTATGATATAATTTTCTTTAGTAGTAAAATTGTGTAGCCCAGATATTCCAGTAACTTCTTAGTCTTTACTAAATTCACCTCCATTCACCCTCATACTCTACATATATACCCAAAAGGCTGGTCTTGCCAGGACTACACATCCACTCCACTTAACAAATACGAGAATTCATTTAGCTCCAGACAACAGAGACAACATAGTTCCATAAGGAAACCACAGTTCAGTTCAATCCTGATTAGTCTTATCTGATCTATTATTAGACTAGAATATCTCATCTATTATTTAAGATGAAAATTCTCACTAACTGCCTTCTGTGCTGAGGCAAGCCATATAGAAGAATGAAATGGATCCAGTATAATACAATAATGAATGGTGGAAAATTGGAAAATGCATGCTCAATTTAAAGGGAACAGTGGCTACCTAACTGTAATCAACTGTTGTCTTGCAGGGTTACTAGCATGGTCAGTCCTCAATTTTTTAAAACCTAAAATTTAACATAAAATTTCTCAATTTTTAATATACACATATAATTCAATATTTCTGCAAATCAAATAAAGTGGGTATACTTCTAGTAATTGTTTATTTTTAAAGAATAAAAGAGCTTCCATTTGAATAATTGACGAAAATAAATTAAAAATTAATTAAAAAGCTAATTACCTTTGCCATTAAATCATGTAAACAGAAAACTGTGTCAATATTTTAAGCTAGTTTTTGGATAAGTAAGAACAGTTTTAAAGTGAAAATAATGAAAGATGTTAAAGACTAATTTGCTTACATAAAAAATGAAAAAACAAACCCTTCTATATATCAAAAATAATAAAAGAATTAAAAGGTAAACTTTAAACTAGGAAGAATACTTCCCAGTAATAATTGATTCTCATACTACCAGTGAGAAAGAATATTAATTGCTTCTACATTTTTAAGAAGCAATTTGGCAAAATATATGAAGAACCTTAAAAATAAAATAATAATATATTATGTAAGGTTTGACTTAGTACCACAAGTTTTAAGAATTCATACTAAGGAGATCATTTGATATAGTTTGTATATGATTAAAATTCAATTACATGGGTGATTATTCTAGAATATTTATTACATTAAGTATTGATAGAATATTTCTCATATTATTTATTACATCAAATATTGGAAACAGCTTAATGTCCATACTTAAAAAGAATAAATAATTTTCACAAATTCAATAAAAGTAGTTTTATATTCTTCATAATATGATGGAATTAATTTTTAAGACATAAGGCAAATGTTGATATTTAACTTAAATGTTTTCTAAATACCAGAAAAAAACAACCATAATCTGCCACTATTTTTTAATGACTGTTAATATACTATTTATTTATTTATTTATTTTGAGACAGGCTCTCACTCTGTTGCATGGCTAGAGTACAGTGGTGTCATCACAGCTCACTGCAACCTCAAACTCCTGATCTCAAGAGATTCTCCTGTCTCAGCCTCCTGAGTAGCTGGGACTACAGTGTGTGCCACCATGCCAGACTTTGTTTTTGTTTTTGTTTTTCCACCTTTAATTTTTTTGTAGTGATGAGTTTTGGCTGTGTTGCTCAGGTTGGTCTGGGACAACTCTTGCCTCAAGTAATCCTTCTGCCTCTGCCTCCCAAAATTCCAAGATTATAGGCATGAGTCACCACAGTTGGCCTTAGTCTTCATTAAATTCACCTGCATACACCCTCATATTCTAAGTGTATACCCAAAAGGCTGGTCTTGCCAGGACTACACATCCACTCCACTTAACAAATACGGAAATTCATTTAGCTAATTTTTTTTATTTTTGCATATTATGGAGGTACTAATGTTTAGGTTATGTTGCCCTTACCTCCCCCACCAGTAAGAGCTTCAAACATTTCCATCCCCCAGATGGTGTGCATTGCACTCATTATGTATGTACATATCCATCCCCTCCTCCCCCCTCCCATTTGCCTGACACCCCATAAATGTTATTCCTATATGTGCACTTAGGTGTTGATCAGTGAAATCAATTTGCTGGTGAGTATATGTGCTGCTTATTCTTCCATTCTTGGGATACTTCACTTAGTAGAATGGGTTCCAGCTCTACCCAGGAAAATACAAGGGGTGCTGTATCACCATTGTTTCTTATAGCTGAATAGTACTCCATGATATACATATACCACATTTTATTAGTCCACTTATGTATTGATGGGCACTTGGGTTGTTTCCACATCTTTGCAATTGTGAATTGTGCTGTTATGAACATTCGAGTGCAGGTGTCTTTTTTATAGAAAGTCTTTTGTTCTTTTGGGTAGATGCCCAGTAATGGGATTGCTGGATCAAATGGTAGATCTACTCATAACTCTTTAGGGCATCTCCATATTGCTTTCCACAGAAGTTGCACTAGTTTGCAGTCTCACCAGCAGTGTATGAGTGTTCCTGTCTCTCCTCATCCATGCCAACATTTATTGTTTTGGGACTTTTTGATAAAGGCCAGTCTCATTGGAGATAAGTGATATCTCATTGTGATTTTGATTTGCATTTCCCTGATCATTAGAGATGTTGAGCATTTTTTCGTATGTTTCTTGGCCATTATTCTGTCTTGTTTTGAAAAGTTTTTGTTCATGTCCTTTGCCTATTTTTCAATAGAGTTGTTTGATTTTTTATTGCTGATTTTCCTGAATTCTAAATACGTTCTAGTTATCAGCCCTTTATCGAATGTTTAGTATGTGAAAATTTTCTCCCATTCTGTAGGTTGTCTGTTTACTTTCATGACAGTTTCTTTGGCTGTGCAGAAGCTTTTTAATTTGATCAGGTCCCATTTATTTATTTTTGTTGTTGC
>CAUYSK010121486.1:0-12375 GCA_963575035.1 Avahi laniger | reverse complement strand
TTTTTTTTTTTAAAGACAGGGTCTTTCTGTGTTGTCCATGCTGGCCTCAAACCCCTGGCCTCAAATGATCCTACTTCCTTGGTTTCCTAAAGTTCTAGGATTACAGGTGTGGCTCACAAGCCCTGCCTGCTTGTTTTTATTTTATTTGTTTATTTGTTTGTTTGCCTCTCTATTTTTGTGTTCAGCCTCAGGTATAAAAGGCATCAAATTAATGTTTTTACCAATAGGACTACATCAGTGTCATAAAGACATCTTACTGTATCTACTGTAATTGTTTAGCTCTCATATCATTTACTTGGGTATAAATTACGAAATGCATTTTCTTCAGAAGCAATAAGTTTCCTAAAAGGTACTATGTTTGACAATTATTTTTTTATTTAAAAGTAACAATCTGATTCAAATCTGATTTACTAGTTTTAGTTAAAAAAAAAATTAGGGAGGAGTAATACTGGGTTCCATTAACTCTGAAGAACAGAAATGGTGTTGGTATAATAAGCAGATTCTAAGGACTTGAAAGTGTTTTAGCTTCTATCCAACCACTTTCCATTTCTGTCCATGCTACACTGAGGATTGGCCATATTCTCTTCTCCAGACAGCTTTGTACCCTGAGGTTGGAGTATGGCTGTGAGCTGTTTCAGCTCTGCATCACCCTAGCTAAGCAAGGACGCGTTTTCCACTCTGCCTGGAGATATGGGGGGCAGGGCTTCCAGGGTAATTCCCATGACAGTGTTAGGATGGAAAATTCAGGGAAGGACCCTGACTGGCCTGGATTAAACCATATACTATCCATGTGTCAATCATGTATCCAAAGAAATAGAATATTGTCAAGTCATATGGATGATCCTAAGTTAGGGGCGGTGGTGGAGTGCTGGCATCTAGAGCCACAAGGAGGGTACTGTAGGGGTGGATAGGTATGCTAGGAAAAACAAAGGAATAGCAGAAAAAATTACCTATTGGCCTCAGTGCAATATTAAAATATAGAACATCTATATACAGTAGAGTTATTGAGTAAACCCATATGTAAATTCCTTGTTTTGGAATTAAAAATATTCCACACAAGCACAGGAATGAGAATCTCTAATATTTTAGAATCCTATCTTCATTCCTACTGTTTTGTTTCTGTCATTGAGTGCTACTACTTATGCAGGGCTCTTTTTGGCCTCCTGCCTCAATATAAACCCATTGTTCCTCACATAATTTAGAGTATGAAAGACAGAGAAGGAAAGAATTCACCTCTGACATCTCTGCCCCTATTTCTAGTCTTGTTATTTCTCTGATCACACTCACGTTGGGCCTTGTCTTGACCACTGATATTTCCTTGATATTTTATCTGCTTTAGCTACTTTCCTGTACTCTTGTTTCTTCTAGGCATTGTTCTCTGCATCTATATAATCTTTAGAGCCATTTTTTTCCATTTGAGATTTAAATGTATATTTAGTAAAACTATGTTATCCATCAGAACTTTCTATGACTCAGACTCCAGAAACTGTTTTCTTCCAATGCAAATTGTTCTGCTAGTCCAGTCCTCTCATCACAATAGCTTGGAACATTATTGTAAACACCTCTCCTGGCCCTTTAAATGGAGTTGGACAGCCAAAGAGAGCAAATGAATATAGCTTTGGGAATCAGCCCAAATCTAGCCATTTAACCTTAACAACCTCCTACTTGCCCATTCCAACTCCTGGGTCTGCCTTTCGTGGATCTGGTCTTTCTATTTGTAGATTCATGCTCTAGTTATGTCCCAGAGCCTCACCCTAGTGTTGGCAACCCATATCGCCTATTCCCTGTGTCCTTTCTCTGTGTCCTGACTTTTGTTGGTCCTGTTGTCTCCCCAGACCCCACTTAACGATTTGTTCACTTTCTCGGTTTCACCTCAATTCCAGCTCCAGCTAGGAGACATTTCTCACACAAATCAAATCCGGGCCATCCAGACTAGCCATGGTCTTTCTATCACAGTCTGAAACAGAGTCAATATGAATTTTTACTGGTGTTAGCATTGTCACATTAGGGGTTATACTGTTCTTGGGGTTCCTGAGATAACTTCATGAGAGTACTAACTAGTTTAGCCTCCAGAATCTTAGAAAGACCACAGACCTTATATGGTTACCACCATCATGGAAATAGGAACCGTGATGTCTCAAATTTATTTCAATGAGTACATTTTCCAAAACATGTATATAGAGAAAATAAGCTCCTCCTTCACATGTGCAATATTAGAAACTTTCTTCTAATTTCTGTGCTTTCCTCTTCCATAATAACCTATATATTCTAGAATGCATTGTAGAATCTTTAATAAGAAAGACGGAGAGAGTGCACCTGAATATCTGGTCTTTGCTCCAATTTGGTGATAGACAAAGGAATTCCTGGCATCTGGACAGCAATATTCCTTGTTCACATGTAAGAGCAATGTTGAACTTACATACATTTATTGCAAAGATTATGGTAAAGGATCTGAAAAAGATTCTAAAAACATCAAGTTATCTTTGGAAGGCACTGTCAGTGGGTGAAATATACCAAACATTAGAGAACTTTAAGAGAATTTAAGGAGTACAAGAGTACAGGAGGCCAGACTCAGTTGCATGCGGAATATCCAACAGCTTTAAAACTTTTGCCTTAAGTCCAGGACAGATACAGTTCCCAATTCCAATTGAATATTCTCCTTTTAAAGTTTTCCCAGCAAGGAGTGCTGTGTCTTCATTTGGCCAGTGGTCTTTCCCGGAGGACAGGTATCAGGACCTGAGAGGAGCATGTATCTCAGGGTGGTCCTTGTTCCCTTTGTGCTCCAGACTGCAGCCTCCTATGCCTAAACCTCAAGATGGAAAGATGCTTGTGTCACTTGGAGTTCCATCATGACTTCTGGCTTATTAACTCATATGTGAAGCCAGGAAGCCCAGTCTAAGTGTGCTCCAAAACTGCCCTTACCTGAGGATCCCAAATGCTACATTCACCTCTTTGAAACTGGTAATAAATATTCTTACCTGGATATCTGAAAGGGCAGATACCACACATGTGGTCAAATATACAACCATAAATTGCTAATCCAGAAAATATTATCAGCAATCACTTAGGCCAAGTCCTTATTTTAAAGATAAAACAACTGAAGCCAAGAGCAGTAAAATGATTTACTCTATGCACCGTAGTAAATTAGTCACACTGTGGAACTCAACCCTTCGGAACTTGTTCCAATGGATCACACTGTCTGCCTACTTTTTCTTGTAAACAATAGAGCAGATTTGTTTCTGAAATAAAACTCTTCCACTAGCTGGCATTTTAAAGAACATGAAAACATTTAAGTAATAAAACATTTCTAAAGCCCTCTGTAATGTGGCCTTATTTACACAATAACAATGGCTAGTGAAGGAGAATTCCCTCCCACTGCACTTTGTTCATAACTTTATTATAGCATTTATCATGCTATATGTAATAATCTGTCTCCATGTCTAGTTTCTACATTTTAGTGCTAGTTTACTAGGGTCATGCCTTATCATGTAAAAGTTCATAAGGTCTAACACAAAACAGGTGCATGTGAGGAGTTCAATATAGGAATGGCACGTAAGTGAATGAAGGGATACATGCATGAATGCATGGAAAATTTGAAAAGGAAAGTTGCATATAGAGATGGATTCATATTTTGAGGAGCAGTAACAGCCAGGACTGGATTTATATGGGCTTGATAACTGAGGAAGAAATGGAACTTTGGAATTATTAAATACATATGGTTTTGCAGGATCATACAAAATTGTGTAATTTACATATTGAATAATCTGTTCTCAAAGCCTGATATGCAGCCAACAAAGCTAAATTTGTCACAAGTTCCTTTGCAATATTGCAGAAAAGCATATTTTTATTTTCTATGTGTCCCCAAGAGTCATTGAAATGTTATCATAATTAAGAGATACAAGATTATGCACTTTTTAAAATGTGAATGGGGACATGAATGAAACAAAAATTGTGATGAATTTCCAACCAACAGAAGGCTACTGTGGTATGATTTATGGATTACGATAGTGGGGAAAGTGACTGTCATAGCAAGCTGACAGGTCTTGAGTGAAGGTTGGAGCCATTTTTCATAGCGTTGTCCTTAGAGTCAGAAGGTATGAAGAGTGAGCATTGGGAGTAGCATAGAAATGGGAGTGACTGATGGAACTACTGTCTGTCACATCCTTCAAATCACTCCTCAAACCAGTAAACACACATTAAATACATTAACTTTTGTTTTCAGCCCGAAGTGGGGAAAACCTTCTATAAAAACAGAGTGGTCTTTCGGAAGTGGATGAAGCTTTCAGAGTGAACTTTGGTGCCCTTGTGGCACTGGGGGTGGTATGGGAACAGTGTCTACTGGCTGTTCTTCCCTGTCCTCATGCTCAGAGCTTGTGGTATATATTCCTTCTTATTCACAACTGAGGCCAGGAATAGCAGGGGGAAAACAAAAACAAAACCATCCATGTGATCAATGTTTCAGTATTAACAAACAGGTACGAAAAATCCTCAGCATGAAAAAACATGACCAAGTTAGTCAACCAAGATATATGATTCTATTGAAAACAAAGATAATTTAGGGAAGAAAATAGAACTTAAGTAAATTTTAATTAGTATTTTATGACAGAATCAAGAAGATCTTGCACAACATGAGAACTACTTACATTGAAGAAGGAATAATGTAAGGACTTCATGCAATTGAAATTAGTCACTATAATTAAACATCAAGGGAAATAAAGAAAAAAGGTTACAAGAATTTTCTAGAACATGGTTCAAAAAAAGACATATAAAAATTTTTGAAGAAAAAAAAAAAAAGAAAATCAGTCCCAGAGGCTCAACATCCCTCTACTAGTAGTTTCAGAAAAAGAGGAGAAAAAAATTATGGGGTGATTAATTTCAGGAAAAAAAAATCCCAAAGCATATAAGAAATATGACTATTTAGACTGAAAGAAACCATTGAATGCTAGCGAAGAATGATGAAAAACAGCCCATACGTGGTGTTACTGACGAAATTTTAAAATACTGTGTAGCAGACATTGTCATTTACTCATCCAATTTCAAAACAGAATGTACTAGATATTGTCATTGACTTATCCGATAGATAATCCTCTCCTGCTCACTCTGAGGAATCTGAATTTGTTCAGATATCTAGCTGGAAGCAATATCATAAGAGAAGGTTGACATTCATCCCATCACAAGAGATAAGCCGTGTGTCTTCTACTCTCTCGTTGGTTAAATGAAGATGTTTGTAGTTACGGCCAATTAAATGAAAAAGGGGAAGTTGGCTAAAGGGGATTCTTTGGAAAAGAATTCCTTTCTGATTAGGAAAAAGAGAGAGAAGAGGAAAAGGATGAAGAAGAGGAAGAACATTAAGAGGGAGAAGGAAGAGGAGAACGAGGAAGAATAGGAGTAAGGAGAGGTAGAGGAGAAGTAGGAAAAGGAGAAGAATTCTTCCATTTTTTCTTGCATGCTCAAAAGGGCATGAAGCTTACAGTAGTTGCAGCTAGTCTGCAGCCATAAGGATACAGCCTAGAGGATCTTAGAAAAGCTAGCCCCAGACCCTCCAATCATCAGTCTCCATATTTTGTTTTATGTGAAAAATATAAACAATTTCCATGTTAATTTGATCTTGTATTCTTTACTTGCAGCCGTAACAAATGTAACTAGCACAACCGAGAGTTAAGAAGATGCTCCAAAAGTTGTGAGCTCGGTGGGGGAACGACCCCAGAGGAATTAGAATGAGCTAAACACGATGCTTCTTTTCAAGATGACCAGATACCTAATGACAATGGAATATTAAGTTAAAACTTTTGAGATAAATGGTTCTGAAACTGGGATTCTATAACCTCCCTGCTAAACCATCAAGTATGAATCTATTCAAAATTTTTATCTCTCCTAAATCTTTCTGGAAACAATTACATAAGGCTTGATATCAGCAAAACGAAAAAGGAGTCTAAGAAATGAAGATGAAAAATCTAAGAAAAATTGGGGAGACGAGACGGAGAGAAAGAAAAAAAATCCCAAACGACAGCTGTGCAGCATTCGTAATACGCAATCTGTCCAAAACTGATCTTTTATCAAGAACTGCATAATCCTAGTGCTGTGATAAAGCACATGTTTCTTCTTTTTAATGAAATAAATATAAGCAATCAGAAATTCCAGGAATAACAAAATGTACAAGAAAATTATGATCCCAATAGAAAGCAATGTGGCATGATTTTTATTCAATGATTAAATTTTAAAAAACAGATTTTATTCAATCTTGTTGATTTTAAAATTCTCCTTTAAATAGCGTAGGATCTATTTCTTGGTATTTTAAAAGCTTCCCGTTTTGGATTCCAGTTTTCAGAAAAATCCTGGACAGCCCATAGTTTCTCAGACTTAGCGCTATTGACATTCTTTGCTGTGAGGAATTGTCCTGTGCGTAGTAGCATGTCTGGCAGCATCCCTGGCCTCTACCCACAGCACATTTTTAGCATTCTAGTTGGGACAATCTCACATGTCTCCGGTCATTGCCATTTGTCCCTTTGGGGAGTGGGTTTGGGGGGCAAAATCACTCGCAGTTGAGAACCACTGCAATAGAAAAAATGTGGACATGTTTTTAAAATTAAATAGAAATCTAAATATTCTAAATTTTGAATACACAAAAACAGGGGCGCAGATGAGAAAAGCTGAGGTACGATGTGTGGGAAAAGAGGAGGTAGATGGACGTGAAGGATATTGTTTCTTCTTAGACAGGAGGAAGTTGAGATACCATCTAAAGTTCTTGAATCAATAATAAATACTAATTTTTAAATGTACAGACAATCAGCAATAGGTGAAAAACAACTATGTAAATTTTAAAAAGTGATTGGGAGAAGAAAGTAAGATTGCAGGAGAGAGTGTGAGTAAAGTATTTTTCATAATAGTAACAAATACACCTAAAGAGTTTAAAATCAAGAAGTAATTTTTTAAATATTATCAGAGTAATTACTACAAGGAGCGCTAAATAGAAACAAATTTTCCCTAAAGAAGAAAAGCTTTAGCTTTTTATTTTATTGTTATCTATATCTGTGTTTATATTTCTATACGCACATTATTACAATTTAAAATATCTTCTTAAACAGTGGATCTTATTTGCCTTTAAAACTTCCGTATCTACCTTACTCAAATGACTTCAGGAAATTGACTAGTTTTCACAGCGAAGGGCAATTTTTAGGTCATTTTTTGGTACTTTTTCCTTTCCAAAACTATCTGACCAACACTTTTCTAAAATTGGGTACTCAAAATATTTATTGAACATTGAGATTCAATTCCATACCTGTTTGGTCCACAGTTAATGCGCGATCCCTGTTTTGACCCACTTAGCCTGGCTGAACTTCCTGTCACACATTCTGCAGGAGTCAACAAGATAACGGAAGCTCCGGCACTTAAGATCTCTCAGAATTACAAGCCTACCCCTAACCCCTGTCAAAATTTTGTAATTAAAAAAAAAAAAAAATCTCTCAGAGAACCGTACATACTCAATTAGGCCCTCAAATTAGGGGTCAGGAGTTCAGCTGAGTGGACAGAATCCGAGAGCTCAGATGAATGGGATGTAGCAACAATCCTAGGTGGTCATTCTCTAATCTTTGCTGGCAGAGGCTTTGAAGACTGCTCAGAGAGTTAATTATGCAAATTATATCGGCTGAATCTGTTGGCAGTGAGGCAGAACTAGACAGAGCCCTGGGCATAAACATCCACCTGGCATTCCCTCCCACACGTAAGTTGACACCACAACAGACCCCCTGTGATCTGGATATATTTATCCTGCAATTAATGAGGGACAAGAAAGTTCATCTTCAAAATGAGTCACAGATAACTTAAGACACTAGATGAATCAAAAAGCAGTGAACCTTCTTTATAATATCTAGTCTTTAGTGAATACCAGAAACATTTCTGAAGCTCTGAAAAACTGTTCTTCATAAAATATATATGCACACAAATGCCCGCACAAATCTACACATATACACAAATTTCAACTCATTAAACACTTAATTCAAAATATACACATGTATTTATATATGTATTTGAACTAATGTATACAGATATGTATAAATCTTGATGTGTAATAATGTGTAATAATGTGTAATAATGATGTGTGTATGTGTGTGTGTGTGTAGGTTTAGAAAGAGACAGGGAGAGCACTCATTGTTGGTGTTAGTATAATTTTTTGTCTTGGGAGGCGATGAGCTCACAATGATGTTACAATTTAGTGTTAACATCCCTATATTCTTTTTAAAAAATTTTTGTTGTTGATACATAATAGGTATACATATTTGGGGTGTATATATGATAATTTAATACATTCATATAATTTTTAAAGATCAGATCAGTGTAATTGGGACATCCATCACCTTAAATGTTTGTCTTTTCTTTATGTTAGAAACATTCTAGTTATTCTTTTATAGCTATTTTGAAATACCCAGTAGATTATTTTAAACTACAGTTACCCTACTGATCTATCAAACACTGGGTCTCATTCCTTCTAGCAAACTGTATATTTGTTTAATAAAATTTCAACCTCTATTCATCCCTTCTCCCAATATTAGTAAAAATTGATCAACATATCTGAAAACTGGAATAAATTAACTGAGGATTTTAAATGCTCATTCACTGTGTTACTGTGTTGCCATTTCTAGAAATCTATGTTAGATAGGTTACGGACAAGGTAGTCATGCATTAGATTCATTACAATACTGTTTTTAAAAGTTTCAGTGTGAATTTCCATAATTGGAAAATGTTTAATAAAGTAATAAATCTATTTAAATAAATAAATTATAGCATGTTCATAAATATAGTAGAAGGTAGTGTGTGTGTGTGTGTATGTGTGTGTGTGTGTGTAATGATGTGGGGAAGTTTTATGGCATAAGTAAAATAAAAAGATATAGAAATATTAATTCTCATATATCCCCAGTACACACATGCACACTTACATACAAGTATGTGCACGTACACACATAAATCGGGGGGAAAGAATTTCCTTCAAATATCAGCAGTAAATTAATGGTTGCATTTATTTCCTTATATTACTTTTCTTTTTCCTGTATATTGTACGATAAAGCATATATCACTGTTTTATCAGAAAAATAGCTGTTATTTTATAAAATAAGAATAAAAAATCTAGTATCTTTCTGAAGTATTTTGTTTTCTTGTCCATTTGCTTGTTTCCAACAAAAAATATCTTTTACAGTAGAATAAAATAGGAAATGTTTCCTTTGAGCTCAAATGTACATATTAAAGTAAATGAAAGCAGGCAGTTTTGAATAGCTTATTGGCATTGCTTTAGCAATTTAACCATCTTATTCTTTCAGCCAGTTTCGTTTTCCTTTGAGATGGCTCAGAAATTAAATGATCTTTTCTAACTAAACAAACTCAGATATAGTCACGAGTAATGATGGTATTATGTAAGTTCAGTATCTACAGTAAACCTTGAAACGTGCATTCTACCAACTAGTAATTTTCCCAATCAGCTTTTTATTTTCCTGTGCCACCATACTTTAAAGCCCCAATCATGGAGGTGGCTCTGAAGACAAAAACTATGCTCTGTTTGAACTCAGTGGGTGATGAATGTTCAAGGACTGAATGTGCTTTTTGCTCTCAGCAACACAGTGTGCTTTCTCTGTTTTGCAGTCATTTTCTCCAATTCAATGCAAATTCTTGTAATTTCCTCCAGAAATAAATACTATAAAATGCCCTATTTCTCTCTTATATGTCAGAAATATTATACCCCATCACAGGCTGTGTTTTTGTCAGAATTAAAAATCGACATTCTGAGCCAGAGAGATCCCAAATAGCCAAAGTTGTCAGCCAGGAATAAATGAACATTCCAGCATGCAGTAGATAAATTAGTAAGGACAAGCAGACATTGCCCTTCATTTCCACTGCCATACTTGGCTGTTTTAATTCTTTATCTAAATAAATAGCTTAAGAGATACCACCTAAATATCTAATGAAAACTGGTACTATGATCACTTCCTAACTTTTAATCCTGTCTGATTTATGGTGGCTTATTCAAACCTTACACACGAAAGTAGAAAATACAGCTTTTTCAGTAAAGGACTGTTGCTTGGACGTCCTCTATTTCAGACTGAGCGAAAATTGCATAGTGATTACGGGAGGCCATTGAAAATGCCTTGGGAATTTTTTGACAGAGTATGAATCTTTATTAGTCTAAGTGTTAATTGAATTAGTATGTAGAGAAAATTAAGGAAGAACAGATTAAGAAACTGAACAGAAAGTTAAGGAAGACCAGATTAAGAATCCTAATTTAGAAATAATTATTTTTATAATTATCTTTAAAATTCTCATCCATCTTCGAAAATGAATATAGTGGGACATGTCTGACCTTAAAAAAGACCACATATATTTTTGCACATAACACATACAAGTCCAGGACTGGCTTCTCTGAGGTGAGTGATCTTTCTAGGATAACACCAACCAATGTATAGTAGATTTAGGAATGGCAGTCTGGTTAGGAAGTACCATATTCTAGACAATAAATCCAGTATGCTGTTCATACTACTCATTCTAAAGGACAGTAAAATGAATGGATTAAGGAAGACTTTTTTTAAACACACTTTAAATGCTTTACAGATATTAACTCGTTTAATCCTCATAACAACTCCCTATTACAAATGAGGAAACCAAGACATGGAGAAGTTTAGTGACTTAGGTGGCATCGCAGTTAGAAAATGGCAGAACTGGGATTCAAAACCAGGCATTCTAGGTCCAAACAATCTAGCCATTCTCCTTACCGCTACCGCAGGCCACCGCTTTCATATCACCTGATGGCTTTTACATAGTTCCAGGGAGCCAACATCTCCGATTCTGTCATGATATATCTGCTTTAACTCTGTGTTATAGAGTGGAATTCTGTTTGAAATTATATTTAAAAGAAGAGGCACATAAAATGATGTAAAACATTGCAAGTCATTACTTTAAAAATTATTTCTTCTTGAGAAATCAAAAAGCCAACATTATAGGCCTTAATTTGCACCATAGATAGCTGGGCTTATATATGTATATATGTTTTTAAATTTCAGAATATTACAGGGGAATGCATGTTTTTGTTACATAAATTGCTTTTGTGCCATTTGAGTCAAAGTTATAAGTGTGCTCATCACCCAGATAGTGTGCATTGTACCCATTAGGTGTAAATTTACCCATCTCCCCCTCCCCCTCCACCCGCTGGAAGCTGTTTTGAAGTATTATTAAATGAAGACATTTGACCGATTGTAGGAAAACGGTGGGAGTGGAGAGTAATGGTGATATTTGAGATACCCTTTTACGATGTACTCTTTCGTCCTTCAGATTATCTTTGTAATCTTTTTATAGTGGAGTGGTTGAGATATTTAAGGTTAGGAGAATGAAGGGAAGTTGGAAGACAGTTGTATTTACTGGCTCTGAAGCCAAATGTCAAATGCTAGGTGTCGGGTCTGTGCAATGTCTACCAACTGAAGCCAATATGAATTTCTACGAAGATGAAACAAGGAGAGAAAGTGTTCACTACATCCTTTTAGGTCTGCTATTTGATTTTCATTTCACCCCTTGGTTTCTTCCAGGTTTTGGCATAGTTCCCATGGTTTACTTTTTGGCTCAATATAGAACTTTCTTAATCTATAGGTTACGTGAATTAGAAGAAAATGTATTTAATATTTGTGATCTACACCAAAATATTTAGATAAAACCTAGCTCTAGACAGTAGTCAGTCTTCCCAGTAGATTTTACCTTAATACATGACATTCTTTATCTAACAACCAGGCCTGAAAGTGGCTCATTTATTTTGTCATTGTAAATGCTGAGTTGGACATACTATGGACTTGTCCAGTTGATTGTACAGAGAAGGACTGCTAATTTTGCTCATGAAAAAAAAAAGCCGATTCAAAATAGCCTGCTTTGTAATTGCATATAAACAGAACTGTAGATTCATATTTTTACAGATGTAATATTTTTCCTGTCACCAGAGTTTCTTAAACAAACCACCACTTTAATATACAGTCCAAGATTAAATTATTTTTTTCATTGTTAGATAACATAATGTTTCTGTTGAAGTGCCTAATTTACTTCCAGAGAATAGATTGCCAGCTAATTTTATTCTTATCCAGCTCTAAAATTCACAAAGATGTTTATAATTTTGAATCAGTGCTCTTCTCTCCAGGTTTGAATTTCTGAAAAAAATATTAACAAATTCTTGAGACTATTCCACCATACCAGATGATAAAAATGTATTGTTCTATAATTATAGGTAGTAACTATTCGTATTTGATAAATAAACACATGAAGAATCAAAATACTATATAGGCAAATATGATTTATAGACAAGAATAGAAGTTTATCACAGAAAAGTATGAATTCAGTATTATATTCATAAAATTT
>CAUYSK010121483.1:0-32289 GCA_963575035.1 Avahi laniger | reverse complement strand
GGAGGCTGCACGCTCCCCACGGTGGGGGGCGGGGAAGCCAGCCTGGCACCTGCCAGTCACAGAGAAGGAGCTTTCTGGCATCTTGCAGATCCCAGCTCCTGAGCTGACAGTTCTTGCGGGCATGGCTGTCACTCAGAGCAGCAGAACTCGGGCCTAGCATTCTTGCCTTGGGGAGGATGTGGGTGGTGTCGGGGCCTCGGGTCAGTTGCTGCCTCTGCAGTCGGCATCCTGGGAGGAGGGTGCTGCTGGGCGCTCAGCCTCTCCCCTGCCCTCAGCACCCCTGATCCCCCCTGGGGGGTGCATATGCCCATCTGGAATACCTGGCAACCTTGATTGGGTCCCGATTACCTGCTAGACCCCAACTCGCCTCTGCTCCGAGTCGTCTCAGATGGCTGCTCCAGTTCCACACTGGTCTGTGTCACAGCCTTGCCCCTCGAAGTCCCAGGCCTGGCGGTCGAGGCGGCGAGACACAGAGGACCACCTGCTGCAAGGTGAGGGCCATCACCAAGGCTGGACTGGGAGCTCCGGGTGTGCAGAGGGAGACGGGGCCGACTCTGCCCAGCAAGGTGGGACAGGCTTTGCAGGGGGCAGGGGGGACTGCCAAGTAGAGAAGAATCTGGAAGAGCATTCGCAGCAGAGAGCAAAGCGTGAGCCCAGTCCTGGGAGGCTTGTTCTACGAGGGCCAAATGCAGTGGGCCAGTGCAGCTCGCATGAAGGGGTCGATGGCCCTGTTTGTTTTGTGAGGGGCGGAGACCAGGCAGAGGCAGGTTTTCACGGTAGAAGCTGCCACTTCTCAAGGGCTCCCCCTGTGCCCAGATTGTTATTCTTCAATCCTCCCACAACCCTACTGGGCAAGTAAATAATTCTCTCCTTTTTACAGATGGGGCGCAGAGAGGTTAAGCAACTGGGCTAAGGTCACACAGCAAAGAGGAAGAGGAAGCAGGGCCGAAGACAGATCAGCTTGGCCTCTGGACAGGAGCCTTGACCTTCACGCTGCGACCCCCCCACCCCCCACAACTGCACAGGCGCAACTGCCCTAGCCAGGCTGGGAGCTGCAGGCTGCGTGTTAAACACGGCACTGTGAGCGGTGGAGCAGCAAGGAACTGCCAGCACGTGCTTTGCCGTCTCCCGCCGGTTAGACTTTTCCTTTCGCTCTTTACAGCTGGGGAACCCACCCTTAGCGAGTTTTTAGCTGCTTTCTGGGAGAGCTACAAATCGAGCTGATATTCCTATTTCATGAATGCATTCGGGATATTAATGGCCAAGGGGAAAGAGGGTCTGCTCAGAGAGGCCCTGTCACCCCAGCCCGGCCCCCCGCAATGAGTGCGGACCCAGAGGGAAGCCTGCACATGGGCGAAGGGTGGACGCCGCTCACAGCCAAGCCGAGGGCAACGACCCGCCGCAAGTCAGTCGGTGGAATCGGCCACGCAGCCGGTCAGGCGCCTGCCTTTTCTCACACGGTGGGTCTCTATTAATTTTTTAAGTAGCCTCTCGTCTGTCTTGTCTGTCTGGCCCCTGGAGTATGATTTTAAATCTCTCCATGAGATCGATGGACAGTGAAGAAGCCGGTCGTGCATTTCAAACTGGTAACTTTCTCACCTGGGAGAAGGCGCTGGGCCAGGGCCTGTGAGGAAGGCAGGACCCCGATGGCCGGGGGCAGGGGCACCCGGAGACCTTCTGAGTGTCCGGGTGATGCTGCACGGACTGAGGCCAGCACTGCCACCCCACCCCGCCAGACTCACTTCAAACCAGACACCAGAGAGGCCAAGCAGCTGACATTTCTAAAAACGATGAGTGCTGCCTTTACCCGATATCACCAGAACAGTATACGCCCCCCACACCCATGGAAAACCAGAGACAGAGAGCGGGCTCGCGCAAGAGAGGGAGAGAGCACGCTCCGTAAAGAAGAAAGTCATACCCCATGATCCCACTACCCAGACATCGATTCTGGAACATTCTGGAGCCTTTGCCCTCGCTGCATCCACTCTGAGTCTACAATCATAATGGCCTCTGAAAAAAATTTTTAAAGATCATCCCACCACAAAAACCTTTCCAAAGCTCCCCTCGAACTTAGCATCAGCCCCAAACTCCTGTCCCTGGCCTACGGGGCCTGCGCAAACCCGCGCCTGCCCCGCTCAAGCTCCCCCACTCGACGCCCCCTGCTCTCTGCCCCCACCCCAGGCCTCTGCCACCCTGTGTCCTCTGCCTGGAACAGGTCGTCCCCAAAATCCACTTGAGGCTGCGTCATCTCACCTCAGGCCCGGCCGCCCCATGTCACCTCCGCCGGGAGGCCTTCTGTGCCCACCCAGCTAACGGCGGTAACCGCGCGGCCCGGGCTCGGTCCTCGGCAGACCCTGTCACTCCTCTGACGGTTCTCTCGCTGTCTCCATGTCCACCGGCCCAGGCTCCTCGCATCAGACTGAGCGGACCCTGCACATGCTCTCCCCACCGTCACCAGGGCTGGGGACACTCCTGGCACCCAGTGCGTCCTCGGTGAGGTGTAGCACATGGACGAGTGACTATTTCCTTCCAGTCTTTTTTCTCTGTGTGTGTCGGGCTGTGGGTGGCTGCTGACATCTGAGACCACACACCAACACTTCTCAGAAACTCTACTCACTCTAACACGGGCTGTTCTAGCGCCTTCCCTGCCGACGCAGCCTCAAGGCTCAGGTCCAACGTTCTCCTCCTGTGGGACCATCGCAACACCCCCAGCCCTGCCCAGGGCAGCCCAGCAAATGCCAGGCCATGGGCCAATAAGAACATTTATGTAGCACTTCACAGTTAATAAAACTTGGTTATTTCCTCCATCCCAACAGAGCTTTAAAACAACCTCCAGAGGGAGGCGGATCACGGGAGCCTGGCCACCCCCATCTAAAACAAGGCCATGGAGGCCCAGAGAGGTCGTCCCCCTTGCTGCCAATCGGAGAGGTGTCGCCTTAAGGAGAAGCAACACAGAGAGGACACCATGAGTTTGACTTTGGGGTCCAACCGTCTGGGTTTGAATCCAGGGTTTGAATTCTGCAGCTTATTAGTTGTGTGACCTTGGGCAAGTTACTTCACTTCTCTGGGCCTTGGTTTTCTCCTCTGTAAGATGCAGATGACAACACTTCCTGCCTCATTCCATTGTCAGGAGGATTAAATGAGTTAGTAATACACACGAAAGGTATAGAACAGCACCGAGCACATCCTAAACACTCAATAACACCAGTTCTATATAAAAATGTGCCTGGCCAGATACACTTGGTGAGTGCATCTCTCAGCCATAGTCACCAAACCCTGGGGACCTGAACACTGGCCCACGAGGCAAGTCTCACTCTGTGCACGGAAGAGTTCCTAAAAATGCAAACAGACCATGATGCGGCTCTGGTTCACGCTGCCAGTCACGTGCGAGTCCCCCGCCACTTACTCAAGGGCAGAGCAGCTCCTCATTCTGCAGTCTGAAGCCTGTCCCGCCCGTGAGGGCTCTGCCATCTGCAAACACTTCCAGACGGCAGAGCAGCGGAGCGGCCGGGGCTTTGGCTGGGGAAGGAGCCTTTTGTAAAAGGAAGACGCTTTTGTGAGCTCACACTTCCCGCCCACCATAACCCAGGCAAATGAAAAGTCAACCCAACTATAGGTGCGAATTATGAGGAAGGCCTCCTCCCAAATTCCCGCAGCGCTGTTCCACCTCTACTAAGCAGCAGGGGAGAGACCTTTCTCATTGGGCTGGCCCTCCCAGGCTAAAGCCTTCCTTGGTCCCTCAAGCTGCAAGTCCCGGCCACACCCCACCCTTCTTTCCAGCCCGTCACCAGCATGTCCTCCAAACCCGCTTGCTCCAGCCACGACACGCCATTCCTCCTTGTAAGTGTCCCCAAGCACACCTTGGCCTGAGCCGTCTCTAGCCTGAAACTTCTCCCTTCTCTGCACAAACACCAACTCCTCCATCGAGCCCAGGCTCAAAGTTGGCTTCTCTGAGAGCCCTTCCCCCACCCCGGAGAAAGCCACAGTCAGTCCCTGCTCGCTGAGCCCAGCCCCGGGTGCCCACACTGCTGCCCGTGCCCTCGTGCGGTTCATTCACGCACCCCACAGGGCATGTCGCAGGCCAGGCTGCATGTCGGAGACAGTCCCCACCCCGGAGAACCTCAGTTCTCCTCTGTCAAATAGGATGCAAGCAGCATCCACCCCGAAGGGCTGTTCCCAAATTCAACAAGACAGAGGTGGCAGAGAGCCTGCCACCCTGCACCTGGCACACGGTAGGCCCACAGTGACTCTGGTCTCTGCCCTGGAGACGGCCTCTTGACTCAGGCAAGTGGGCCTCACGTCTTTTGAGACCCACGGCAGACGGGATAAGAGCCTCCCTCGGCGAAGGGCCCCTCCTGGGAGGCAGACCGGACCTGGAGGCGGCAGGGCCAGGTGAGACGCCTGGAGCAGCCCCTGCAGCAGCCCTTGCCCCGCAGCCTTCACTCCATCCAGCCCAAACGGGCCCTTGATTAGAATTTCCCCTTTGGAAAATCAATATTTAAAGCCCTCGGCCTGCCAAGCAGAAGGGAAGGCCCTGCTTGTAAATATTTGTCCCGCCTGGCAGAGCCAGGACCCTGCGGGCCGCGGCACCCTGCCTCGCGCCCGGCCCTCTGTTCCAACAGCTCCCAGCCAAGTGAGCAGCGGGACGCCCCTGGGGAGGCAGAAGAGACCGTCTGGCAGCCACATGGGGCTGTGTTCAGAGGTGAGCCGGCCCCGCACCCCCGCCGCCGTGATAGGCGGCCAGCACAGGGGCCGTCCATCTGTCTTCCCCACAGTGAGGTTTCTCTGGATTCCAAGGCAAGCGATTTTTCCCAGGGGGCCCTCCCAGGTTTATTTATTTCTTATTTTGGAAAAAAAGCACAAAGACAAAACCCTAGGGATGTCTCGTAAATCACTACCACCGCCGTGCACTGCGTGGGAATGCGCTCTGCCGCCGGTACCAACAGCTGCCTGCAGGAGGAGCCCACATCTGGTCCCCCGGGCCCCACCAGGGGCCGCAGAGGCTGGTGTGTCCCCTCACTGGGGAAACCGTCTCAATGGCAGTGGGTGGCTGAGCTAGCACATACCAGCTGAGCATCTACCCTGGCGGCGCCATTCTTAGAGTCATTCGTTGATTCGCCCCATCAGCCATTCATTCATTCGCTGGTTGTTCATTAAGCACCTACCTGTGCCAGGCACTGGGGCTGGACACACAAGCAGACAGAAACAGATGTGAACAAAGTCCCTTTGGGAGGGCTGCCCCAGGCCAAAAAACCCCACAAACAAATGGGACGTCACAACCGAGACAGGTGCTGGAGGGGGAGACGTCCGAGGTGGATGGGGGAGGAGGGGCAGGGAGGGTGAACAGACCAAGTCCAAGGAGGGCCGGGCAGAAGGACAGCCTCAGGAGCCGGCCCGCCCTGGGCAGAGGGGACCTACCGAGCCACTCGTTGAACTTCTTCACCTCGCTCGGGAGCCCCAGCTCGGTGAAGTCCCCGGCGTGGATCAGCACGTCGCCGTAGGGCATCTGGATGGGATCCGTCCTCGAGTGGGTGTCAGAGACACAGACGAAGCGGGTGTAGCCAGGAGGCTTGGGGGCGTCGTGAGGCACCGGGTCCACCCTGCGGCGAGAGAAGACACTGCAGATCACGGGGCCACAGAGCCGGGCACCTGCGTGTGGCGCGTCTCCAGGATGGAGCCGAGGCTGCGGCTCACGGCCCCATCAACTCCGGTCAGAGCCACCAGACCATGGGCTGGACACCCGGCCTTTCCCCTGGGTGCAAATCCTCACTCCCCTGCTCAGTAGCCAGGTGAAACATTTTGGTCCCGGAGCCTCAGTTTCCCCCTCTGTAACATGCGAACAGAAGCTCAGTGGGCTGCTGGGGGTGCTAACGGAGATGGTGGGCAGAGGGCGGGTACAGTGAGAGCCTGGCCGCCATGGACAGCAAAGCTCACACGGTGGCAGCTCACACTTCCGTCTTTTGTTCACTTTCACCCCCAGAGTGGCCTTTCAGATGTCTGTCCCTTCTCCCCCTCCTCCAGTGAGGTTTGGCCACCATGGACACGCTGTGTGTCTGTTTACGCACTGTATATTCATCCAGGCTTTAGACTAAGAGGAGCAAGACTTTTTTCCACCTCCAAACTGGTTTCCACCCCGTGGGGTGCTGTCGTCCCCCACTGAGAGTGGTCAGAACTGACGCCCCAGTGCCGCACAGAACACACGCACCACCCCAGGAGAGCAACAGGGGACAGGGAACTTCATGGGCACATGTGAAATAAAGGCAGCTTTTCCAAGCTAGGAGAGAGGCTGGCCAATTGCGGACCGAGGGCCTCACAGGATTGCGCAGGAAAACACTCCTGCACTCGGAAGCCCAGGTCTGCCTGGCCTGGTTTGTGTATCTGAGAAATGGAGCTGCTTCATCCAGCCAAACACACAGAAAATTTTAAAAAGTGGCACAAATGTATAGCAGGTTCTTCTTCCTCGGGAGCCCATCGTGTGACAGATGAGGACACTGAGATCCAGCCAGGCTGAGCGCGTGGCCCTGGGCCCCTCCGGTGCATAAATGTGGACGTGGCTAAGAACCCGGCGCCCGGCCCAAGGCTCCCAGTCCAGTGCTCTCCACTGCAGGCTGCACCACCCCGCCCCAGCTGACTGACTTTGCCGGGCTCAAAACTCTTAAAAACAACACAATGACATTTCAACAAGCAGCTCTCTCCAAATGAGTATGCCGCTTGAGGAGTTGTGTTTAAATCTAATTATGCGGCAAACCAAAAGCGGTACCATATCAGTTACATAAATACTTTTAAAGACATCTTTCTAATTATCCTTTTTTTTTTCAGACAATATACTTCGAAGAAATTTAATTAACACCTTACAAGAGACGTGGGTTCAGCATGCTAATGTGTAGGGAGCATTCAAACGCTCCATCCGCCGCAGTCGGAGGCACCATGCCAGCCTCCCGCCATCGCGATGGCATGGCGGGGGGAGGGGGGAGCACCTCCGGCCCCTTCCGGGGCTGCTAAGCCAAGGGAGGGTCCCAGCAGGTCAGGCAGGCCGGACTGGGGAGGAGAGGAAAATCCCCCGCGTGAGTCCAGTGATGACCAATCAGGAAGGCGCTGGCAGCTTTTCCTCTTCTCTCTCCATTCATTCATTCGTTCACTCACTCATTCATTCGACACAACACACCCTAAATGCCCACCGTGCGCCAGCCCTGAGCTCAACGAGGGGCCACAGGGATGAACCAGGCCTGATCGCTGCCCCCCAGGAGCCCGCGGGCTAATGCTAGAAGCAGACTCAGCCGGACAACGACCTCTGCTGATGCACAGCAGAGAAGCTGGGAGCCAGTGAAGGCCCTAAGCTGGCCTGGGGCTTCCTGGAAGCTTCCAGTAGGAGGCAACGCCCGAGCTGGTCTGGAAGCCGAAATCTTCCTCCCAGTAATTCCCACCAACGCTCTGTCCTCTGGGGTCCCCAACACCCTCCCCCAAGACAAACAGTCCATCCAGCCAGCTCCCCCCCCGCCCCCCCCGCCCCCCCCCCCGCACGCCCTGTCCTCCTACAGCTGATTGGACCAAGGGCAGCCAATCACTACTGGGCTATTGGCTCAGGAACACGAGTGAGCCAATCAAATCCATTCGCTCATTCTGTCTGTCTCTCTCAGGTTTTGAAGATGTCACAAGGTGACAAAGACCAAGTCAGAAAGACAAAGAAGGGAGATACAGGAGCATGATGCCACCCCCAGGAGCCCTGAGCCAGCGCAGCTCCCGCCACCACAGGCCAGCCAGGAACAGTGCGGGTTCTGGGCCGGGCCTGCTGTCGGAGCCAGAGCTCTTTAATTAACTCTGCTCTTATTTCCCTACACCTTGAGGCTCCTGGAGCACAGTGAAGATGCAAACCTCTAATCCCCAGGGAAAAAAACAGACTCATTTCCCTGCACAGTCCTCCGGCTATTTGGATTGCAACAAATGCTCGACTTTGAAATAATAACAATCGTGCTATCCGCGATCCCGACGCATGGAGAGTTCATGATGTGCTAAGCGCATTACAGGCGTCTGCTCTCTTCACCCTCACAATGCCATCGACGCAGAGTGCTGCGGGTGGCCCCACATCACAGGTGGGGAAACTGAGGCTCAAGAAAAGCAGACTGGCCCATGCCCCCAGCTACTGGAGCTCAAATTTGAAGCTGTTTTTTGGTTCTAGAACTTACACCAGGCTGAAATATTATTTCCAGGCCCAACTTCATTTCATTCAACCTATGGACAAATGCTTACTGAGTGCCTCCTAAAAGCCAGGGACCAGCGAGGTGTGCGGGATACACCTGTGGACACGTTACCCACAGAGGAGCTCCCGGAAACCCTGCCTGTGTTTGAAGTGACAAAAAGAGCGAGTGGCGCTATGGACGGTGTATGACAGGGCGTCCATCATTTGACCCCTAGATCCAGCTATACCTGAAGCTAGACCCAAACCTGAACTTCCTAGCTAATGACATGAGCCAATAAACGCCTTTTCATGCTCCAAGACATTTAAGTTGTGTTTCCAGCACTTGCAGTGACAAAACCCTGGCTAACACCTGAGTTATAACAGCCCTGTGGACAAAGTAACTGAGGCCTGGAAAAGTTAGTCCCAAGCCCAAGGTCCCAGCTAGTAAGTAAAAGAATAGAATTTGAACCCAAGTCTTCACAACAGGAATCTGGGCATCTAATCTCAATACCTTATTGTAACAACAACAACAAAAAAAACCCACAAGCAAAATGGTTATTTGCCTGTAACATTCTGCAGGGATGAGAGATGAGGTGTAGAAATAAATGCTCCTTGTTTGCTGGCGCCAAACCTGACTTCCCCAGCTCTCCCCAGCCTAACTCTGGATCTTCCAGTGGGAATCATTGCAGCAGGAATGGAGCGGCACTGAGGCCTAGGCTGGCACCTGGCCCAGTGACCGCCTCCTCGCTGGGCCCCTTGACACTCCCAGGCTCCGTCCGGCTCTGCGCGGGAGGGGAGCCACTTTCTCTTTGCGATGCTGTGAGAACTTAGGAGCTGCACAGCCGGAAGCCCTGATGTGCCACCCTGCAGTCTCCCTGCACCCTGCGCCTGAGTCTCTCTCCCATCCTGATGCCCAAAGCCCACGCGCCCATCAGAAGCAGAGGCTGTTACCCCCATTACCCCAGCCTCAGGGAAATGAGGTCCTCTGAAGGTCCGGGAGAGGACAGAGGTTCCCACAAGTCCAGCCACGTGACTAGGCATCAACCATGGCATTTTAGAACAGGAAGGACCTCTAGTCCCTTCCTCTCATTGTACAAGTGGGGACACTGAGGCCTGGGGAGGGACAATGACTGGCTGGCTCAGTATCACACAACAGCCGCCCTGACTTCCTGCGCGGTGCTGTTCCCACAAAGCGCTGGTGCCAAGGTGACCCGGCCACACCACCCCGCTGTGCCCTGATACCTGCCCTTCCTTCCCACCTCCCAGCCTGTGACTCTACTGGCCCCGCCACCTAGAGTGGCCGGCCCCACTTGGGTCAAAGTGCTGCTGGTCCTCCAAGCCCAGGGCTTATGCCGCCACCCCCAGGAGGCCCTCCTTGATCCCTGATGCTCTTCCTGGGCCTTGCTACCTGCCTTGTCCTCACTCCCTTTTCTTTCCTTCTTCCCATTACTGTGCTAGGCTCAGGGATGCAGCCCCAAGCTGGTGGAGGGGACAGTCACTTGGGAAATTGTTCCACAGATGGACATGTCAGCACAGACTGAAGTACGTGCCACAAAGGGAGGAACGGGGGACTCTTAGCACCTGAAGCTGGGCCAGGGGGTGACCTGGTCTGGGGAGGGGCCAGGGAACACTTCTGTGAAGAAGTGACACCTGGGCGAGATCTGAGAAAGGAGTCAGCACTTGTAGGGCAAAGAGACAGGGAAGCACAGGGAACAGCATGCGCAAAGACCTGAGGCAGGAGGAAGAATGGAACATTCAAGAAACAGGGAGCAGCTCCTGCGTCTGTTGCTCAGTGGGGTTGGGGGGGCGGGCAGGACGAGGCTTGAGAGCCAGACGGAGCCCAGTTTGAGTCCCCCCTCCTGCCTTGCCCCACCCTCCTCCCGGGCTCCAGGCAAGGCCCAACGTCTCCCCCACCTCTCAGCGCGTGGACGCTGCCCGTGCTTGCTCCATCATTTGTGGAGGGGGGTCAGCGCCCCAGTCTGGCACAGCTGGGAGGGCCAGGAACAGGGTACAAAGGGGCCACGCCAGGCCTGTGTGCCCTCCCAGCCCCTCCACGACAATCTCCAAGACCCAGCACTCTCCGAAGGCTCAGAGGGTCTTCAGAGGGATGACTCGTCTCCCTGTGATTCCTTTCAAAGGCCGGAGAGGAGGGTGGCTGTGCTTGACGACGCCGTCCCCGGAGGCCTCTCCAGGAGCCCTGCAGGACAACCCTGTCCCGCAGCTCTCGCTCTTGCTGACCCCAAGGCCCTTGTCCGCCTGCCCTCCCAAGGCCCCCGCGGGGTCTCCCAGCCGCAGCAGCGGGGTCTCCCAGCCGCAGCAGCGGCGTCTTCGCCTCAGGCCCACAGCCCGGGGGGCCCAGGCCTGGAGATTCACGACTCAGGCAAAGGCGGCCTCCTCGCCGGCAGGGTCTCTGGGGGCCACTGCGTAAATCACACGGCTCAATCAGAGGCCGCGTTTAGACTCTCACTGTTGTTATTAAATGTAAATTGCGGATTTGTTAAATAAGGCCCCGTCACTGCCTCGCCCAGAAACAAAGCCCAGGGCGGCAACAAATCACACGTCGGGAAGTGCCTCTCCCGAGGTGGGGCAGCTGACTCGCCACGGAAGCCCACGTGGCCACCTCCAGCACCCGCACACTGAACGAGGGGAGGCCACAGCCCCCAGTCCCGGTCTGCCTGGCCTTACCTCGCTGCACGCGACGCCGTGTCTCAAAGCCAGAGCCCCATGTGTGCTCTCCCTGGGGCCCCCTCAAAGCCCCAGCCGCCTCGGAGCCCCACTGCCGGCGGAAGCCGGGAACCCTCACATCGCCGGGGATGCTGCGCAGAGCAGCCCAGGGTGGGAGTGGGCAGCCAGACTTGAGTCCTGCCGGGCCACCTAGCTCCCCAGCTGGACCACGAGAGAGCCACTAGGCTCTTCCTCCATGGCACCCTCACTCCCCGCGTCACACGCTTTCGTGACGCGTTTGCCAACGTCCGCCATCCCACCGGATGTGCACTCCACGCGGGCAGGGGTCAGTCTTCAACCCCTGCTGGGTCACTGCTGTGACGCCCAGCCCAGGCCTGGCGTGTGCTCACGGTCCTGAAGATTTGCTGCTTTCCCCAGGCCCTGTTCTGTGCGGATCTACCCATTTCATCTCACTACTACTCTGAGCAGCAGTCTGTGGTTGGGGAAACGGAGGCACCAAGAGGCATGAACCGGACCGGCAGGCTGGCTCAGAGACTGAGATCCTAACCAGTGACACACTCAGCTGCTTGCAACTGTCCCAAATGAATGAACAAAGCAACGAACGACCCTCAGTTGCTTGGTTAGATGGGAGCAATCACTCCTCTCTCGCTCGGACATTCAGTGCCCTTCCTCAGGACACAGGCCAGCCAGCCCGCGGGTCCAGTGTCTCCCACAAGGGGCCGCCTCGCCCTCCTCCTTCTCGGGGTCTAGACCTAGAAGCTACCTTCTCCATGGGGTCCTTTCTGGACCCCCAAAAACTGGTAGGAGCCTCCTCAGCCTCCTCCCTGCCTTCCATTTCCCTGGCTCTGTTCTCAGACTAGGGGCTTCCCAGGTGTCTGCCTGGCCCAGGCGGGATGCTGTAAACAACAGCTCTACATGGTACTATCTGTGGGGCCAGGGACCCTCTGAGAGGGTGACGGGGTACGCACACAGGCGCAGACACACAAACCCCACCTGCTCTTTGAGGGCCCAGCTCCCTCTCCATCCCGCTGGGCAGGCGTCCAGCCCAGCCTCCAGGAACCTCAGACAGAGTCACCTCCGAACGACCCACCTGGAGAATTGACCCCACCAGCAAAAGAGAAAGCCAGCCCAGGGAAGGGCCCCCTCCCTGTAGCAGCCCCGCCGGGCCTCACAGTCCCACAACCTGCGGAGCAGTCCTAAGATCCAGGGCCCCCCATCCTGCCCAAATCCACCAGTATGGCTCCTGAAACAGAAAATCGGAGGCAGTTGCCCGCACAGAACCTACCAAAACACACAGTAGGCAGCCACTGACAACACCTGTCCTGCCGCCCCCACAGAAACAGGCGCTTTCCTGAGCAAGTGCTGCTGAGAGGAGGGTGTTCCTGACGCAGAGCCCCCCCAGCCCAGCCTCCCGAGCCCTTCCCAGAAGGGTCGCATCACGAAGGCGGGCAGCACCCACACCGCCAGGCCAGGCCCCATCTCTGAGGGTCCACATGCGGCTCCTCCAGTGTCCCTGAGAAACAGTGACTGGGATGCCACGAGAACACCTCCGCCTGGAGACGGTGCTCACAGCCCCCATGGAGGCCCAGTGCCAGGACTCCCTCAGGAGGGCCTACTCCACAGTGCCGGGCCACCCTCATCACGGCTCTCATCCTCCTGCGCGGCCACCTGCCCACTCCACAGGGGCTCACCCATGAGCCAGGCCCAGCACAGGGGCGGCTCCCAGAGCGGCCAGGCAAAGGCACAATGGCTGAGGGGACAGACGACTTGGCTCTCGGGTGGAGGTGCGCACATCCGCAGACGCCACGAGCAAGGGATGCGGAGACGCTGGGCATGGAGAGAGCCCAGGACTGGGGTCAGGCCGCCTGCCTGCGAGGCCAGCCCTGGCACTGGCCAGCTGGGTGGGATGGGGTGAGTCACCTCACCCTTCCGGGCCTCCGGGTCCCCACCCAGATCCTAACCCTAACCCTAACCCTAACCTTAACCAGGTAAGCTCTGTCACACAGGACCAATGGAAGGGGCCATGGGGCTAAAGGAGGTGGGTCCCCTAGGGACACAGGGAGTCACAGAGCAGGGCCAGGAGCTTATGCACCTCCACCCTGGGCCACCCACACCTTTGCAGGACCTCAGAGAAAATCCAGGGATCTTGGCCCATGCACAGGTGTTGAGACAAGTCCTGGGTGCTGCTCTAAGGGGGTCCCGGGTCTGTGAACTCCCCAAGGCCTCATGCTCCGGCACCCCTGGTATTTCCAGCACAGCCCCAAGAGGCGGGCGGCAGAACTCCCTAGTCCTTCTGGAAAAGCAGCTCTGCTCTCACAGCGGAAGCACAGGGGTCTGGACGAAGGGGTGGGGGGTGCAGGGGAGACAGCCCAAGACTAGGGTCCTAACCTGTCAGGGGGCCTGCAGCAAGTACCTCACCTGCTCCGGGACTCAGTCTCCCCATCTGTACAATGAGGAGAGTCAATCAGACGAGGGTCACCGGCCCAAAGGCCAAGACGGGGAGCCGGAATTCAGTCCCCCAGACCTTGCCAAGAGGACGTGTGGGCCTGGAGTTGCCAGGCCTTTTGGTTTTGCCGAGTGAAGCCAGAAGTTTGGGTTTTTGTATGCATTCACCTCATTTTAAATATTTGTATAACATTCTCCTGGCCAAATAAAACAGGACTGCGGGCCAGAATCGCCCACAGGCCACCAATCTGCAGCTTCTCACAGGTCCCTCCCAACTCAGGGCCCCGACGATCCTAGGATTCCAGAATTGGTTCAGTCAACAAACATTTAAGGCTTGTTAACGGCGCCCAGAAGCCAGGAGACGCCCCGAGTGCGGCAGCCCGCCCCGGTGGCCGTCACCACCCGCGCCCCGCGGTCCCACCCAGGGCCGCCCACTTACATCTGCACGTGCGGTGGCTGGAAGCGGCCCTGGTTGATGTTGTAGAAGGTGAAGGCCTGCGTGGGGTTGGAGCTGTACTCGTCCACCTCGATGATGAGCCGGCCGTGCTGGTGCCGCCGCGCGGCCATCACGTGCGACTGGGAGAACGCCATGCCCAGGCCGCGGGGGAGCAGCGCCAGGGCCTCCGCCTTCAGGACGCCGGCATCCCACCTAGAGCGCCACATGGACCTCCGCGGGCCGCCCGGGCATCTCCCGCTGCCGCCGCCAGCGCCACCCGGCCCCCGCCAGACCTGGAAACAGACTGCGGAGACGGAGCAGAACCGTGCGACAGTTAATCTGTTTGGGATTTGCTTTATTTAATGTCAGATGAAGATTTAGAAAGAGGGAGAGGGCGGGGGGGAAAGGGAAAAAACACAGTCGTACAGCTCAAAAACTCATTACAAATCTTTCCAACTCAGCAGTTTGATGAATATACTTTGGTAAAAAGAAAAGAGAAGGGAGGGAGGGGACCAGGAAAAAAAAGAAAAACAACCCGCAGCGCCGGGGACGGATGCGTGCATGGCCCGACGTGTTTAAATACTTCAGGCCTTTTTTTTCCCCTTCAGCAAAATCCTCCAGCACCTCCGGGGTGACAGGGAGCTGGGGCAAGACAGCGGCTGGTGTTTTGTAAACAGGTGAGTTAAGTTTTACTTTCAGAACTGGGGAACAGCAAGGAGTCCCCTCCAACCCCAGCCCTGTCCCCCAGCCCCCCACCCCACACCCCTGCAAGCCTGAGCAGGCGCGGGCGGCCCAGGCGGGAGTTCCTTCCCCAACATCGATTTCACCTAAGGGTACCTCCTAGTGGCCCTGGAGGAGGGACTTTCCCAGACACCGATTGCCACACACCTCCCGGCTCGGGTGGTGGGGGCTGGGGGGCGGGGGGCGGACGGATCTACCCCCCCCACCTCACTCCCGCTCCCTGCAGGGATCTCGGGGATCCTGAGGTCCCTGTGAATCCTTGAATCCACTTGCTATCCCAATGCTATCATTTTTTATCATTCCTTTCACCGGAAAGTGCAGTTTGTATTCATATTTACTGGACTAAAACGCCCCTTCCAGCCCAGCTACGGAGAAACCCGGAAACTCCGGCGCTGAGTGAGACCCCGTCCCGCCGCTGCACGCAACCTGGTGGCCCACGCCTCCTTGCTAAGACCGCCGGTTTTTCTCCTTCCTTTTCATAATTATTTTTTAAACCGTATAAATAGGAAATGCTTTGAAGATATTTTGTTGTTGTTATTTTCAGTTTTTGGTCCTTAAGACCCTCCGACGATTCCATTTGCACTGTACTTAACCAAGGAGAAAATAACATCATTTAAACCATTCCTGGACAGTCATGTCCCAATCACAATAAATGAAGAAAAATCCCCTTTGCTTTGAGCTTGGAAGAAGAATCGACATAGTCAGAAAACAAATTAGATTAGGAAAATGGCAAAAATTAGAGACTGGAGAACATTTTAATTATGTGCAAAGGAGAAATGGGTTATTAATTTTTTAAAAACCCCGATCATCTCCATAAAAAGTGAAATAAATAGCAACATCCTCTCCTCCCCCACCCATCGCCAAAAATGCATTCGGACCCACACAACGGTCCCCGCTTCTCCACCCGGGAAGACAAGGAAAAAAGTCTGCTTTTCCTCAGGACGCCCTTGCCCTGGCCCTTTGGCCCTGGTGCTCCCGAGTGGACCGGCTTTCCCTGCAGGTGCCATCCCCAAAGGGATGCCAAGGGCTCCTGCTGCTCTGAGCCAGGTTGCCCGGAGCATCAGCATTGGCTGCCTTGCTGTGTGACCTTGGGCCAACTTCCTAACCTCTCTGAGCCTGAGCTTCCTCTTCTGGGAAGTGGCTTTGCTCACAGTAGTGCCACCTCCCAGGTGCGAGTGTGCAGCTGGATGAGGAAGGAAACAGGACTCCTGAGTCCAACGCCTGGCAGGCACAGCTAACACCCGCTGTGACTGCCACAATCACTGTTCAGTTCAATGTGATGCCCGGGGACTGAGGGCCTGTCGTCAGCTGGTGCTGCCCGGGTACTGGGGCGCACATGGTTCGGGGTGTAGAGTGTGAGCCCAGGGCCCAGCCCCAGGAGCTGGGCCTGACAGGGCCTGGGGAACCCTCCTCTCTCTCAAACGCAAGCCGACCGCCTCACACCCTGCCTGAAATCCTTGCCGTGGCTCTGACGAGGACCCTTGCCACAGGCCCTGCCCTACTCAGGCCACAGGGCCAGTGCCCGTTGGGCTCTTGTGCCCGGAGGCCTTCAGCGACCAGGTGCCATGCTCTTTGCAGAGCCATGAAGTTCCAACACATGACAAGGGTTTTCCTCTCTAAGGCTCACCTCCTAAGAGGCAGGTACCCGTATCTCTCATTTTGCAAATGAGAAGGGCATGTCTCAGAGAAGCCACGTCTCCTGCCGGCATGGCACAGAGAGCAGGTGGCAGAGCTGAGACCCAGACCCAGGCTGCCTGGCTCCCAGATTCCGGCTCCTTCCGCTAGACTTCTCCGTCCCCCTCTCCAGGGGGCTGCAGCCAACTCACCCTTCCTCTCGCAACACCAGTGCCTCCTCAGAGAGGCCTGCGGTCCAGGCCCAAGGAAGAGCCTGGGTCTCCCTTGCTTACTCTGGATGGCACTGCAGCCCCACCGGCTCTGTGACCCTGAGCAAGCAGTTTAACCTCCAGGGACTCCATTTCCTCGCCGACAAGATGGAGAGACAACCGGCCTCTCCCTCATAGAGTCCTGGATAGTAAAAGAGGTGACAAGTGTAAACTGCTTATCACAGCACCCAGCACATAATAAGTGTTCAATAAATGCTAGCTATTGTTACTTTTATATGATTATCACCCCAGGGCCTATCGCAAATATTTCATGAATAATGAATCAGTGGATGGGTGGATAGATGAAAGGATGGAAGGACAGTGGATGGAGGGACAGATGCAGGGACAGTGGATGGAGCAATGGATGGACTCTCTCAGCACAGACCTGGCAATGAGTGTCAAGGGAGCTCAGGTAAAGACCGAAGCATCGTCACCCCTCTCTGCCTTGCCCACCCCACAGCCCTGCCAGGAGGCTGGCCAGGACACAGCCCTTGTTGGGGGAGGGGGTCCCAAGGGCTTCTGCCCATCCTTTCCCCAGAGAAGCAGGCACCGGCACGCGGACGGCTGGCGCTAGGGGGAGAACCGCTCTGCACCAGGGGACTCAGCTGGAAAAGGCAGGCGGCAAGGCATCCCAGAGGCGCTCTGCGGCGAAATGCTGCATTTCACATAAAGGGGGTTTGCAACGGGCCCTGCTCGGAGAAATCAGGGAAACCGGGAACGCAGCGCCTTCTTTTAATACCCATTTAATATTTATGGAGCCGCAGCAGCGCGTTAGCCACCACTCGGGAATGGAGCATTCTCTGTCGTGCAGCCCCTCCGCAGAGGGGGAGCAGCGTTTCCCAAACAAGCAGCTTTGAGCTGGGATGCTAACCGTTTACACCTGGTCCACACAACAGCACAGCTCACGAGCAGCGCGGTGCACTGGGACCCAGCGCGGGGAGGCCACCCGGGCTTCCGTCTGGGCTTCCGTCCTGGCTCCCGTTCAACAGAGCGACCTTGAGCGAGTCATGCATCCTCCCGTGCAGGTGGGTCAGGGGAACGGCACTAGGGAGGAGGGTGGAACGGATGGATGGGCGAAGCACTACTTAGTCAACAGATACTTGCCACAGCCCTGCGTGCCCTCACTGCGCCAGGGGCCAGCAAGAGCAGCGGAAAAGCAAAGAGATCCCTGTCCTCGAGGAATGGGGCGGGGACAATCAAGTTAATGCACAGTAAACAGAAAAGACACGTTTGGATAATATATGCACCCGGGAACAGACAGAGCAGGGTAAGGGAGTGAGGAGTAAGGGGAAAGGTTCACTTTAAATTGGATGATGAAGAAAGGCCTATCTGAAGAGGTGGCGTCACCCCACACAGGAATGATGAGAGAAGCCAGCCACGCTCAGACCTGGGGAAAGAGAACCGAGGCAGAGGGAACGGCAAGTGCAAAGGCCCTGAGGCAGACGTGGCATCAGTAAATGGCCTCACTTTTACTGCTGCTGCAGTTGGCCACTGGCCTGCTTCTGCAATGGAGAAGAGCCTGGACTTTGAAGTCAGAGGAAACAGAGTTCAAATTCTGTCGCAGGTGCTGCTGAGCTGTGGGACATCGGGCAAGTCACTCAACCTCTCTGTTCCCACTTCTTCATTGGTTACAGAAGGGACATAATGAGCCACGTGCCTGACCCTCCATAAAGGCCCAGTGAGCCCAGATCAGGAGGCTGCAGGTCCTCCCAGCCCTCGTTGAAAATTCCCTCCGTTTTTAAGTGTCATTCTTTTATAGAATGTTCCTCTTTCTGTTTTCCTCTCAAAGGCAGTTTACCATAAGTCGACTTGGACCAGGGTACTCAAAGGAAAACCTGGGTTTTAGCCAAGACACCAAGGAGCAAGTAGCCATTAGGCGCCGACTGTATGGAAAGCTGAGTCTAGGAAAGAGGTCCGACTCCAGGCCCCCCCATGCCTGTGTGCCTGTGCCTCCCGCTACGCACCCCCAGCCTTGTCCGGTCTCCTCCTGGTCTTGGCCTCCACCACCACAGCCACACCACACCAGCCTCCAGAAGGAATGTGCTAGAACTCACTTGTGACCAAGCCTCTCAGGTGAAGCCCAGCTCCTCAGGTGGCCGCACCTGCCCGGCCACGGCCCCTCTCACTCTCAGGCCCAGCTCGACCCTTGGGCTTTCCTGGCACAGCTGGAGCTCCCACACCCCTGTTCCCCCGCCTGGAAAGCTGTGCACACCCCCCGTGTCCTGACTGGTGCCCACGCAGACTCAAGGTGGCTCAGGGCCTTGGCGACGTCTTCCTGGGCTCCCCAGGCTGGGTCCGGAGCCTCCACCCACAGCCCCTCGGGCCTCCCTATCACAGCTCCCAGCACACAGCCCGGTTCTGTGTCTGAGCTGAATGAGAAGCCAAAAATAAAATGCTGCCTGAGCAAACCAACAAATGAATGAATGAACGAATGAATGAGAGAAACCGCACAGGCCTTGGAGAGTCTGACAGCCCAGGTCGAAAAGCAGCAATTACTTCCCGGAGCTTGGTTTCACCTGCAAACCTGCAGATGCTAAAACCTCCCCCCGGGACTGCCGGGAGCATTCAAGGGCACAGGAGCTGCAAAAGCACCCAGCCAAAGGCCCACCCGGCACACAGTAGGTGCTTGCTAACTGTCCCTTCCACTGCTGTTAGAAAGCTCTGATAAAACCCAGAAGCTCCGCAGAGAACTTTGGAGAATCCAGCAGAGACTTTCAGAGAGTTAAGCAACCCCCTCCTCCCCTGCCCGGAACCGGGGCTCCGGGTCCGCAGCATGAACGAGTTGGTCCCTGGCTGTCTTGCCTCCCAGGGTGCTCTGGCTGGACACATCCAGTACAGCCTGACCTTGGCTAGTTTTTCTAGGAAAACTCTTCACCACACCCCCTTACCCGGGCACAACCCCAAAACATGCTGCTCCTCCTCCGGGCCAGACCCTGTTCCGAGACCCAAATGACTCAGACATGAAACTTGCACTCAAAGGGCTCAGACCGGTGGGAGCAGACAGATCAACAGGCCTCCTTGGAACCCCAATGTGAGGAGATATAGGGGCGGGGGTCTGTGGGGCCCCGAGAAGGCCCCCACCAAACTGCGGCCAGTCAGCATTGCCACAGGTCCAAAAGGAACTCCACTGAGAAGGCCTCCGCTCACGTGGAGCATGCCGACGGCAGGGGGATTTTTGCAAAACAGACGCCTGGTCACTCTAAAGGCCCTTATCTGTCCAAAGATAAGTGAGGAAAATCTTGGAGTATCTTCACTGCCTGGGGGGGTTGCTGACCCGCACACCAAAGACACATTTGCTCATTTGCCGTGTGACTTGGGGCGGTCACTTCCACCCAGCACAGGCCCCTGAAAGTCCGGTTGGCCCGGGACACGGCCCGCTCACGAGTGTTGCTCTCGTGCCATTGTTCTCAGCAGCCTCGCCGGCTCTCAAAGGCGTCCTGATTTGGAAGGTAAGGGCCACTCTAATCAAAGCCAACGTGAGGCTATTAAGGCAGCCACCCCCAAAAGCCCCCAGTGTTTCTCCTCCATTCATTGGCACGTCTTCAACAATAACTGTGAGGCTCGGACAATATCGTGTTGTCCTGAGTCCAAAACTCGGTTGACAAGCAATGGCCACAGAGGGACGACTGTCTCATTAAACATGAGAAGGTGCCAGAGAAAAGTCTCCCCCAGCAGCCCAGAGAACCCCACGCTTGGGCAGCTTTCACCGGCATTCCAGCCACACCTTTGCTCCGACCCCGCTTCCTGAGCTCTGACCGTGAGCAGCCCCAGCCTCTCACTGGCCAGCGCGGAACGCGGCTGCTTTTCCTTGGCCGGTGGCTCAGAGCGACGCGGAGAGAAAGCCGGCTCAGCTCAGCGAAGCCACTGCGGACCGAGGCTTTTGTTGTAGCGTGGTGAGATGTCACCGAAAAAACCGTGCTAACACCTCCTAAGTGGTCCCCCCACACCCCGCCAAGCAAAATGCAGGAGATAATATTTAACAGAAAAGTACCAAGGCGTAGGGAGAATTTGGGGAGAATTCCTTTACAAGCCACAATTCCCACAAAAGCTCAAAAATCACTTGTAAATTGTATTCTCTTTCCTTGTTTTGCTTGTGCCCGAAAATATGCAGTTGATTAGCCTATAGCTGAAAACATCATAAAGGGTAAAAAAATAAAGAGGGACTCAAAGGAAAGGAAAAGAAACAAATAACCCAGTGGAGGGGGGAAAAAATCAGACCCACTTCCCACCGTGTCCTGAGAGGACAGACCCTGACGTCTGACCTCCCTCTCCATCAACCGTGGGTTCCAAGGCAAGAAGATGCTGGCCTGCAGCTGGTGTTAGCAGCTAAGTTGAATGAGTTGATGAGCTAAGTAGATGAAGGATTCCACAACTATAGTGAAAATTAGACCCTATTCCTTGAAAAAGGATCAACCACAAGTGACTTTAAAGCATTTACCACTTAAAAACCTTTTAGCTGGGCCCATTTTGAATTATGACTACATGATTTTAAATTACACTTTCTAATTCCTCCCCACCACCACCCCAGCAGTCTCTGCCGCCTCATTTTCCAATTATGTACTTTTATTTCAGAATATGAAGAGTGCTACTTACTGGATCATGTCCTGTCTGCCACAAATAGCTGCTCACTTATTCCTTTAATTTTAGACATGAATGCAGTCGGTTTGCCCGGCCTGTCTTCAAATTCTGAATATTCTCCGTTCCCATCGCACAGAACGAGGCCTGAGATGCAAAGAAACCCACAAAGCTCGGGCAGAGAGATGTGTTTGTAAACCAGTGCTTCACTCCATAAATTATTATAATTCTTGGTGCTTTCTATATCCATCTAGCAGATCAGCAATCACATAAATAATAGTGAGTGGACTGATTTTTCTTCTGCAAAGTGCTATGTCCTAGTTTTCAAAATAAAGCACTTGGAGAGTCACGTATCTGTGGAGTTGAAATGGGAAGCTGCTCGGATCTGTTTCAAACATGCACACAGACATACCCACACACAAAAGGAAGTAAGAGGGAAATGTGTAAAGCTCAGCATTCTGTGTCCCCTTCCCGCATACACATCAAGTGTCACTCAACATTAACGGGGGCTTGGGACATGCATGGTTAGGGAGGGGAAGAGGCAGGAGGGTCGTGGTTGCTCAGCATTCAAATACAATTTGCAAAGAAAGTAAATGTGGATTTACAGTTCTTGTGGAAATCGATTAAACAGATGTCACTGAAGCATAATCAAATCGGCACTACGGTAATTCTACACTTAAGTCTAAGATTGGGGTTTGGCCATTTTTATGATCAGTTCGAGTGTATTTTTTGTGATCGTGCAGGAATTTGCAATTAAGGATTAAATCTCCAAAGTATGATCAATTAACTAGTATGTCTGAATGGCAAACTTACAAAAGCAAAACTGCATTCTCCAACCCCCCACCCACCCATTTGTGCGGGGAGCCCAGGCTAGGCTACGGGTGGGAGGAGGGAACCTTTGCCTTTTCCATGAACACGGAAACACTGAAAAGTGCTTCGTTAGGAAGGGGGAAAGGCAGGGTGCTGGGAAGGGCTTACGTTTCTCAGGTAGCCGGTGCAATATATTTTGCAGCCTTGCAGACTGCAGTACTGTCCAGAAAATGCAAAAGAATGAAATGAAGGGGAAACGATGACAGTGTTAGAAATTGGAAGCAGGCATCGTTTTCTCCTTAAAATGACGAAATTAGCACGGGCGATGCCAAACGTCCTTTCATGTGCATCAACGCTGAACCTCAAATCCTTCTTGGAAGGGGAGAATGTGCAGATGAGCAACAGGCAAGTTACATCGCAGAAACCAACTTTCAGGGGTAGACCGGGTGGCAGAAGGAGGACCCTCCTCACCCCTGGCTCTGAACTGGATGCAGATCACAGTCAGCCAGAGGGGAGATTTTTTCTTTCCTGCAGCTGCTTCTGTTTATGAGGACGACCAGGTTCTGCCATTAATCTGGCCAAGCTCATGTCCAAGAAAACCCCCCATAGGGTAGTTCACAGAAAGGCCTGGAAGGACCAAGGCAGATCTCAAATGGGGATTTGAATTCAAAATTAATACATATCGTCTCAATTTGTTATGATTTGTTTCACAAGACTGGGCTGCCCTCGTCCGTCATAGATATTTTACATAGAAATAGAACATAACTAAGTCTTGTTTCATTAGGGAAAAAATGTCAAAATAAAGTAAAACATTTGTGTTGGCCTCAGACTGGCCCAATCACCAGAAAGAGTCACAGTGAATCAAATTAACCGAGAAACTATTTATATATTTATACCTTCCACCACCAACCCCAAAATGGGGCCTCTTATTTTTTTCCCCTTGGGGTTGTTTTTTGCTTTTGACATTTTAGTCACCTCTTCAGACCCAAGTCAAACAATTTCAGTGGCAGTCTGGAGACGATGCTGGCTGGTGGCCTCATTACGTGGGGACATCCACGCACCAGCCACCGGGGCTGCAGCAAATCGCTTTCAGAGCGCCCCAGCACAGCCTGCACTAAACGGTTCTCCCTGCGAGGAGCACTCCCTTCACCCCCTCCTCTCCCTGGCCCTGCCAGCACTGGGCACATCTGGTCCTAGAGCGAAAGAAAGACCCCACGAGTAGGCCTGTATCTTATCTGAGGTGCCATCAACTTTGATCTGTGGGGACAGAGTGAGCCTGAGAACCCATTCGTGAGCCTCCGCACCTGGGGAGCCCTTTGCCCCAGGGACCCTCGCTCCAAAGGTGCTGCAGACAAAGGTACTTACTGCTGAACGGAAAGATCTCAGGGAGAAGAAGAATGGAAAGGGGAAATCGTGAAAAGACCCTTTTTTGTTCCCGGTGAGGGAGGGGCGATGGGAGAGACATGTCACATTGTCACATTAAAGATTTTGACAGACAATTCAGGGATAAGGCAGAAATTCCACCCGTAGCTGCAGCTCGCAGAAACTTGAAAGGCATTAACTAACCTCCACTAATTGCATGTTTTTCTGTGCATAATATTTACTTGTTAAAAGTCTTTGCCTGGGCGATTAATTTCCTCTGCCCTGCTACTCACGATCAGTTCACAGGCCTGCAACTGGAAAAATGAAGTCATTTTGATAGATTAAAAGATGATTGCACTTTGGGGAGGGTTTTCTTTTTTCCAGAAGTCCAGAACCCACTCCCAGAATGCTGATCTTTCTCAGTGAATGCCACCCTTCGGTGAAATGCAGCAGCCACCCTTCCTTCTTCCAACACGTGGCGAGAGGTGTCCTGGATGGGGTGAGCATGCCGGGGGCTGCACCACCTGCGTGGGAAGGCAGCAAGTTCGAGGGAGAACAAATGAACTTAAATCAGTTTCATCGGATGAAGATTTAATAGCCTCATGGGTGGACTGGGAAATTTCAAAAAGCAGGCTTTTCTTAAACGACTGTTCCACATGTCGGTCTGTGTATTCCTGACAGTTTGGGCTTGAGCAGAAACACTCTAAAATTACTATCATTTCCCTAGACCCAGACCTGCTCTATCTGTCCAGAGACGCAGCCCACAGGGTACTGGCTAGGGGTGCATGAGTGATTCTAAGCATGTCACACAGTGGCTAGATGGGTGCTTCCTCTGACATGTAGGTGACACTCTGAGCCTACTCACGTCAACATCACAGGTATCTAATGCAATCCAGGTCTTCCAAAATTCCTGCGGCCGAGGAATAAACAGGAAGGCAGCCCCACGTTGAAACACTTCCAAGCACACGATTAAACCTCTACGACTGGATCATCGCTTTTTGACTAGCCACCAGCCAATTAATATACCTCCAACGAGTGAGTACTTGAATAGATGTAGCCATTTCACCGAAATCCATCTTGAGAAAAAACATTTTACAAGTGTTGCGGGGCTGCCACTCGGAAAGCCAGTCTGCAGCAGCCGGGCACGATGAAGCGCGGTTTATTACGCCTGGCTCCCGCATGGCGGGCCCTGCAGACTGTGCCTCTCTCCAGAAGCCTCTCTGAAGCCCTGGTGTCCTCCCCGCCTCAGCCCAGCCTCATCCATGAGCCCCCCCACCCCACCCCAAATGGCCCCTTGGAGCTTTGGCTCTCGTGGACCAAGGCCTCAATTCCAGCTGGGGCTGGTGGTCAGCGGTGGCCTCCCCGACACCCCGAGGCATGTTTAGCGCTGTGCTAGACTACTCACTCACGAAGTTGGGTGTTTTTTTTTTGCAAAGTCCAGTCAGGGCACTGACAGCGTGTCTGCATGACCCCGCCCCGCCTCCCAGCACAGGAGATCCCGGCCATTCGACTCCTGTCACTTTGGTTCCCGCAGTTTGATTTCATAATTGTTTCCCACTTAACAAGCTCTCCTCGGGGCCATCAGTGGAGCGGTGGACATGGGGAGGGGGAGGCAAAGCAGCTCCTGGAGCCAGGAGACGGGCCAGCCCAGCTCTGGGGAGAGACACCCCACAGAGGTCAGCTGGGCAGGGAGGGGGACCAGGTCCAGAGTGGGGCCTCCAGACAGCACCTGGGCCTGGGCCACCCAGCCTGAGCCCAGGGGTATTGGAGGGGATGGAAGGATGCGTCCCAAACCCCAAGCTGTGGCCTGCCAGACTCCTGGACACATCCGCTCTCAGACTGACCCTTCTCTGGCCCACCAGGTGAAGGGAGACTGTGCACGAACTCACTCTCCTACAGCAGTCCCAGAACGAACACACAAGAGACAGAACTGCTCCTCTGCACTGGCATTCCGTGAAATACTGTCTGGGTAGCCAACGATTCCCTGGCAGGGCACATAGCAGGCGGCAATAAATATGTGTTGAATGAGTGAGTGGATGGATGGATGGATGGACGGAAATGGATGAAGTTTCCAGCAATACCTAGCAAAAGTGGCCACTCAGCCAGCAGCATTAGACTCCCCTCCTTCGCCCCAAGTGCTGGTAGGGGCTTCGCTGCGCACAGTAGGCGCTCCGCAACCAGGGGCAGCTATTGTTACCACCGTCGTCATCGCTTGCACCCCAGCAGCGCCCTTCTTCCACCAGCTACTCCGCCAGCAGCCAGCAGCGCCTGGCAGGCGGGGAAAAGTTTCGCTGACCCCGCGGCCCCAGAGTCCTGCGCCGGGCTGAGGCCCCTCCTGCCGGCACCCGCTCCGCAAGCAGGGCAGCTCGGGTGCCCGCCTGGGCGCGGGTACTGGGCAAAGGCGGCCAAAGTAACTTTGCGGGCGCCCCTGCGCTGAGCCGCGGGCGTCACCCCGCGCCCGTAGAGGGTCCCGGCCGCGCCCCGGCCCGGCCCGCCGTCCGCGCCCGGCGCCCGGCGCGCCCCAGCCTGCGCCCCGCCCGCCCCCGGCCCTACCTGGCCCCGGGATCCTCTTCGGCGGCCGCGGCGGCCGCGAGCAGCAGCGCGCACCGAGGGAGGCAGGGGCTCCCGGGAGGGAGGCGCGCAGGGGCGGGGGCTCCTCCGGCGGCGGCCGCCTCGCCGCGCGTCCGAGGCTGCAAGTGGGAGCCAGACTCCTCCTTCGGGGGGCGGGGGGGCTCCCCGCGCCCCCTCCCTCGCCCGCCCGCGCGCCGCGAGGCTCCGAGCCTCCCCCTCCCGCCGCCGCCCTCCCCGCGCCCGCCCGCCTCCCCCCGCCCTCCCCCGCCCGGCTCCGGGAGGGGCGCGCCCGCGTCCTCGGATCCGGCCCCAGCGCGGCCGCCCGCCGGGGCCCCCGCCAGGCCGGCCAGGCCTCGGCCCTCGGCCCCCGCCCGGGCCCGGCGCCCGCATCCCGCTGCGGAGGGGAAGGGAGCGCGGAAGCCGGCTCGGACTCGGGGAGGAGGAGCGGGGCCCGCGCTGCGCAAAGACGAAGGGACGCCCCGCGCCCCCTCCGCGCCTGCCCCCCGCCCCGGGCCGGCCGCGCGGGCTGGGCGGGCGGCGGGGCGGGGGCGCTCTCACCTCCGGATCCGCGGCCGCCGCGGCCGGCATCGCGTGCAGGGGCGTGCGCGGCTCCTTCCGGGGCGCCGCAGCCCCCGCCCGAGGCCCGGACCCCCTCCCAAGGCCACTGGGGCACCCTGCTCCGGCCCCTTCTGCCAGGGGTCTGGAATTTCCCCCTCCGCCCCACTTCCGGAGAGACTGGACCCCAGCTCCCAGTCAGAATAGGCCGGGGTCCTCCTCCGAGCCCCCATCTCTTCCACTCGGGGGTCCCGGGTCCCCAGTCCCGGGGCAAGTGGGTAGCAGGCAGCAGCCTCACTCCCAGCGGGGCAGGTGAGAGAGTCAGGACCTTGGAGACGCTGCACCTGGTTTGAAGAAGGCCCTGCCTTAGTGGGGAGAGGAGCGAGCAACACCGGGGTAGTCACCCTGGGGAGTTTGAGAGGCCCCCTGTGACCTCCAGCCCCCGTCGCGGCTGGGAAGGGGTGTCCACGGGGCTTTGTATAGTCAGGGCGCAGGTCCCTGTTGCTGAGAGGAAGATGAGAAGGGGTGTGGCCCTTCAGGGGCCCATCTAAGGCCCTTCAACAAATGCCTGTGAGTCTCCCCTTCCCCAATTCACACGTCACCGGTGCCTCCCACTCCCGTTCATCAGATGGTAGACATGGGCACCAAGAGCCCCCTGGGGGGGCACTTCAGGCCTGTTCTGCCCTCCTGGGGAGCCCAGTTTGCTCAGACAGGCAAAGGACCTGGTATGGCTTCCTGGAGGTGGAGACACCCCGGCTGAATGAGTATATGGCAAGGAGAGAGGGTATGGGAAAGGCATTCCAGGCAGAGGGAACAGCACATGCAAAGGCCTTGGCATGGTGGGATGGTGAGCTCGGTGGGTTAGAGACAAAGGAAAAGCAGGGAGGAGGGAAGATGCGGTGGCCAGATGAGGGACAGACTCCAGGTGGGGAAGAGCCTTGGATGCAGGGATAAGGGGGCGGCAGTGGGGAGCCACAGAGGGTTTGTGAGCAGGGATGCGACTTGGTCAGTTTTATCTTTTTAGAGCATACTCCATAGCCCTGGCAGAGGAGGACGAGGGGCTGGAGGGGAGAGGCAGGGTTGTGGAAGGAAAGAACGGAAGCCTGGGGCCCTGCGGCCAGGGGGGCAGGGGCTGCCTGAGGATGCCTCAGGTGGTCACCGCCTCCTGCTTCCCTGTCTTTGGACCCCAATTTTCTCTCAGAACATCCCAAACTCAACCTGGGAGCCTCTCCCTCCTCCTCGGGCTGCGGGCTTCCCAGCGCAATGGCTGCGAGGCAGATGAGGAAACTGCCCTGCCCGTCCGGGAGCCAGGGCTTGGGCTCAGAGTCTCAGCAGACTCCCCCTGCTGCCTGCCAAGGACAAAGCCAGCTTTGCTGTGGCCTCCGGAGATCCCGAACCACAGTGAAGAATGTGCCTTCTTGGTCCCTGGGCTGAGAGCGGGAAAGTTCCTGTGACACTTGTCCTCCAAGGCCAGCTTCAGCACCACCTCCAATCCTACAGAACTCTCAGCTCCCAGAACACCGTCTCTTACCTTCCCTGGATACACATTTATTGAGCACCTACTGTATGCCTGGCACTCAGCACCTCCTTTGGAGCAAAGCTCAAGCTCCCCAGTGGGGCCGGCCATCACCTGCACCACCCGGGCCCAGACACTGAGTCCTGAGCTGGACCGAGCTCGACCCACACTGCCTCGCGCAACCCTCACGCCTCCCTGGGCTGGGCTGCACCTCAGCCGTCAGGCTCCCCAGAGCCCAGTGCTGCACCCACAGGGCCTGGCACTCATTAGGTGCCCAGCGAATGGGCTCTAAACGATGAGAAAATGAGGAGTGCAGGATGGGCAGGATAGACCCGCTCCTAAAAGAGCAACCATTCTGGCAAACACAGCCGACATTCTGCTTTTGGAAAAATTTAATAACACAGTGGCACTTGTTCATGGAGACTAATAGAAACACCACACAATCCCACACTGCTGAACCAGCCAGGAGATGGCTCGCTCTGGGAAGCATTTCCCAGGCGCCTACTATGTGCTGGAAGCCAAGGGAGAGGAGGAGGAGAAGGCAGGCTCTCTGCCCCAGGAGAGGCAGGAGGTCAGCAGACGCTCCCGACAGCAGGGAGAAGAGGACAGCTGAGGGCAAGGAGGGGGCAGCAGATGCAGCCAGGACACTGCAGAGGAGGCAGTGTGCCCACTCCGGAGGGGCAGCCGGGCAGGGGACCGGCCTGGCAGAGGCTCAGACTCTCCAAAGAGCATGTGTGATATTCCCTGGCTGAGAAATTCACCTTCCAGGAAGGAGTCCTGAGGCAGTAACTGCGTGCTGTTTGTAACAGCCCCAAATTGAGAGCAACCTAAATGCCCAGCCAGAGGGGATCGGTTTTTTAAATTTCAAGTGGACACATCATGTTGCTGAAATGTGGCGTGTTGGGAAAATGATGTCCGTGCTCAGCACACATCCTATGAATGGGTGAAGTGGGTAACACAAAAACACGCCTAATTCTGTGTTTTGAAAAATAAAAAACAGAGGGAAAGAGGGCAAAAGAAGACAGGAAGTAAGTACAGCACAATGTCAACCTTGATGGTAAGATTATGGGTGATTTTCTACATTATTTAGGGATTTTTTTTTTGTCTCCTACTTTCCTGTGCCCATCAGGAGGTCATAAAGGATGAGACATGCGGGGCATTCGGGGAGAGGTGTGAGCGGGGTATGGTGCCGTAGGGCAGGGGCTGAGATGACCTCAAGCCTGGTCAAGGCCCAGGCCACAGAGGCTCCTAATGCCTCGTTGATGGAGTGACTGAGCGCTCATGCCTTCCTTGGGGGCTCCCTGGTGACTGGCTCAAAGCCAGCATGCCAGAAAGGGCTACTAATCAGCACATATCCACAGGCACTGTGCTAGGCACCAGGAGTCACCCTAGCAGAGAAGCCAGAGGAGCTCAGGGGAGGTGGAAGTCAGCATGGGCTGGGAGTTGGGAGAGGCTCCCAAGAGAAGATGACCCAAGCTGAGACTTGAGGGATAGAGCCTGGCTTCATGTCCCCACTGCTGCCCCATTATACTCTGAGGTCTACCCCTGCCAGCTCAGGTCTGTCTGGATCCCCACACAGCCCAAGGGGGGTCACTTTCAGTCCACCTGTCTGGCATGGGCCTCATCCCAGACCATCCTTAGGCCCAGAGCCCAAGGTGGACAAGCCACACCCTGTCAAGGACCCCAGGCCCTGCCCACCTCCAGCAGGCTCAGGTACAACCTACAATGACCACCCCAACTCTCAAACCATGCCCTGACCACGGATTCGCATCCTGCCTCTGCCACTTACATCGTGTAACTCTGAACCTCAGTCTCCTCTTCTGTAAAGCCAATACAATAATCTCTATCTCAAGGGCAGTACACATGTAGAGTGCCTGTTATACAATTAGCATTCAACAAATGGTGGCAGTTAACATCGTCACAGTTCTAGATACCAAGTCTAACCTAGTTCTGTCACTAACTTGTTTGGGACCTTGGGATATTCTCCTATTTCTCTGAGTCTCAGTTTTCTTAACTTGAGGAGAAAAGGGCATGTAATAGCTCACTCCTGGGCTTTCTCATGGATGAAATGAAAGACAGGGAAAGACCCCAGGAGCTCCCTCTGCCTGGTCAGGCTGTTGTCAAATGAGCCCCCCACCCCACTCCATGGCATCCCCCCATATGACCAGGCCATCACCCAGAAAGCCAGGAGGGAGCTGGACGGAGGCCAAGCCCAGGCAGGGCCAGCCATCCCCTGCAGTGTGCAGGAGTCAGCTCCTGGCACCACTCCTGGGCCACATGTCACTGCTCCTGAGGGCTGTCGTAGCCGTGGCCCCCAGCCCCTGATTCCTTTGTTGTTCTAGAGAACTTCTCCAGATGCCTTGCAGCTGGTTTATTTCTAACAACAGCCTGGCTGGGACCTCAGGGGCGACCTTCCCCATTTTATAGATGAAAAAACTGAGGCTCCAAGAGGTTTCAAGAGCTGTCCAGCCAGTATATGGTAAAGTCAAGGCCACAGGCCAGTCTTCAGACTCCAAGACACGAGCTTTCCCCTCCATCCAGGCCTGCCCCTCCCCCCCAGGGCCCAGGCCAGCTGCTTCCAACCCGGCTGAGCCCCCAAATGTATCTCAGGTGCCATCCCAGCACTGCCCCGTCAGATGGGCCCTGGTGAGCTGTCCAGGGTCCTGGCCAGGCGTGCCCTGCCCCGTAGCCTTCTCTGATCTTTCCCCAGCCACCTCCTGCCCCACCCCTGGATATCAAAGAAAAGAAGTAGGAACCTATGAGGCTGGGCCTGCCCCAGGGCTTCGGTCTCTGCACTTCCTGCATGTCCTGTGTGCCCTTGGATACTACACGTCAACACTCAGGGCCTCAGTTTCCTTTTCCGAAAAATGGCCCAACATGGGGCAGGCCAGGAGGCCACTCATATTTGGTAAACTTCCACAGATGGTCTGTGTCATCTCCTCTGGGCCAGGCAAAGCCAGAGACCCAGAGAGACTTGGACTCGGCCCGGCCCTTGCGCAAGAGGCCCAGAGGGTGTGGAGCCTGGAAACTAGCAATGACTGCACACTGCTGAGCACAGTGGGGCTCCCATCTTCCTGGGGGGCAGAGAAGGGGAGGGGCTTGGAGAGTGCAGAGAAGTGCATTCCAGACACAGGGGGCAAAAGCACGAGCTTAGAGGCAGGAACCAGTGGGAGTCTGGTGTGGAGAGGGACGGGGAGTCCCTCCCCGGCACCGCCTGTAGCCACACAGCAGAACACCAGGGACGGTGGTTGAGCCAGACCAGGTCCTGGGCAGATCCCTCAGGCAGTGAATGGAGGCTTAAGGTTGAAATACAGGTGCAGGCCAGGCACGGTGGCTCACACCTGTAATCCCGCACTCTGGGGGACCGAGGTGGGAGGATTGCTTGAGCTCAGGAGTTCAAGACCAGCCTGAGCAAGAGCAAGTCCCCATCTCTACTAAAAATAGAAAAATTAGCCACGCGCTGTGGAGTGCACCTGTAGTCCCAGCTACTTGGGAGGCGGAGGCAGGAGGATCACTTGAGGCCACGAGTTGGAGGCTGCAGTGAACTATGATGATGCTACTGCACTGTAGGCTGGGTGACAGAGTAAGACTCGGTCTAAGGAAGGAAGGAAGGAAGGAAGAGAGGGAGGGAGGGAGGGAGAGAGGGAAAATAAGTCTAGCTGTAAAGTGGAAGTAGAGTCCAGGGGAGAGCTGAGGAGGCCTGGGCAGGGCAGGGATGGGGGGGCCTGCCTGTCCTGCCAAGGCTATACTTACCCCAGCAACCTCGCCCCCAGCCCACTATGGGACTGGCGCTCTGCCCTCTACTCTGTCCAGGGCAGGGGCACAGCCTGAGCCTGTGGCCCCAGGGGAGGATCGGGGGCCAGGAGAGGCTGGCAGGCCGGGGGCCAGCAGCAGGTGCAGCTGGAGGCCCTGCTACACAGGTGCCCTCCCGGAGCTAGTTCCTGCCTCATCCCTCTCCTGCCAGAAATCCGCCTTCAGCGCCTCTCCCTCACAGCGCAGGGGCTGGGAGGAGCACCGCCTGAGGTCTCAGACGGGCCGGCGCTGCTGTGGTTGTGGGCAAGGCAGTGAGCTGTTGCCTGGCCTGTGAAATGAGGGTAAAGACACCTGCCGCCGAGGTTGCGCTGATTACGCGAGATACGATTGCGAACTGCTGCCCAGGGCCGCCTCTGACCCCAGCAAGCGCCAAGCAGCAGGTGGCCCCAGGAAAGCTAGCAGGCACCTGCCCCAGCAGCTTGTGCTTTTCACCACGGGACCCCGAGCCCCATTCCTACAACCCGGTAAACACGACATGCACCACGGGGTGTCAGACAGAGGAACCTCAGGAAGCACCCCCACTCTTGTGGATACCTGAAATAAATCCCCCCAAAAGGGAGCCGTGTCCCATGGTGAGAGGTGGTATCCCAAGGAGAGGATCCAGCAGAGCTGGGGCAGGGGGGACAATAGAGCTGGGGGACGGTGGAGCTGGGGGGAAAGTAGACATGGCTGAACTCGGGTCAATCGTGGCACTGTTAAGGAGGGCGGAAAGGGTAGAGGG
>CAUYSK010121482.1:0-26986 GCA_963575035.1 Avahi laniger | reverse complement strand
TGTAAGGCCTTGTAAGTTATCTCATGGCTGCAAGGAAATCCCACCATTTCTGAAAACTGGAAAGGAAATGGAACAGTGAAACAGAAAGTTACAAAGTTCTGGTCATCAAATCTTACTGGCCTGGGAACTTGAAACCTAAGAGAACTGCAAAAAGATCTTTTTGTTCATGCAGCTGGTTACCTCTTCCTTCAAAATCTCACACAAATATATCTTCTGCAGTGCACTCTACTCAGAAACAGACAGGAAATTCAGTGAAATGTAGTTCAACCAAGCCAAACTGACACGTTACGCAGCCACCATGCTAGTAAGGAGTTAAAGAACACACTGAAGTAAAGAAGTAATGATGATTTTTCTGAGTTCTAAATAGATTCTGGTTATCAGCCCTCTGTCGGATTTGTAGCATGCAAAAATTTTCTCCCATTCAGTCAGAATGCCTTTTATTAAAAAGTCCAAAAACAATAGATGGTGGCACAGATGTGGAGAGAAAGGAGTACTTATACACTGTGGGACCGCAAATTTGTACAACCTCTATGGAATATAATATGGAGATTTCCCCAAAGAACTAAAAGTAGACCTACCATTTCAAACAGCAATTCCACTACAGGGTATCTACCCAAAGGAAAAGAAATAATTTTAGCAAAAAGACACCTGCACGCAAATGTTTACTGCAGTACAATTCACAATTACAAAGATATGGAATCAACCCGAGTACCTATCAATTCATGAGTGGATTAATAAAATGTGGTATATGTACACTGTGAAGTACTACTCATACTACTCAGCCATGAAGGATGACTTAATGCTTTTTGCAACAATCTGGATAGAAACTGGAGACCATTCTCTTAAGTGAAGTATGGCAACAATGGGAAAACAAACACCACATGTACTCACTGTTAAATTGTATCTAACTGATGAGCACAGAAGTAAACAGTGGGAAGCAAAACTCAGTGGAAAGAATCCAGGGAGGAGAAGAAACCAACCTAATGGGTACTATGAACACTATTTGGTGATGGGCACACCTATAGCCAGGACTGAAACATTACAAAAACGATTCATATAACCTAAAGCATTTGTATTCCCTTAATATTCTGAAATTTAAAAAAAATACTAATTTAAAGGTGAATCAGTACCAAATTATGAGCTTGCCAGGGAGAACTCAGAATTTGCTTCAGGGCAGTCTGTAGAACCCTGGGCTCTGAACACAGTAGAAGGTCAGGATTTAAGAGGTAAAAATTAGAAGGGTGTCTATCAGAAAACAGTATCACTAAATCAGAAATCTATTCCCACTTTAATTCTTTTGGTAGTATTTTGTGTGCATGATTCAGTACCTTTCTCTTTATTTAAAAAATAAAATCAAATATGTAAAAAACTTTTTAAACACAATCTCCCAGGTGTCTGTTGCAGCCTCAAACCCCCTTTCTTTCTTCCATTGTTCTCTTAATTGTTACTTCAAAACAATTAGTTGAGTATTCATGTGCAAATATATGTAAATGAAAGGGGCTACAAGCAAGAGATTTTCACTACTAGTTAATTTCTGCTTTTGGATCTACTGATAAGATCTGCAAAACTACTTTGTTTTTGTATCCCCTTACTCCGTGGGGCATGAGAAAGAAAGGGTGGCATGAAAGCCACCTAAATATCTCAAAAGCACTGCCATTGTTAATATTGTTCTTCCACTTGGAAAGTGTTTTTTAATTGTTTTTTTTCGTTTTCTGCCTCACTCTCTCTCAGAAAGAATGTTATATTGAAGCTTCCATTATTTGTTACCGACTAGATTAGTTATCCAGGATCCAGAATGGCATTTGAAGTATTATAATCAATATGGGAATGGGCTAGGAAAGTAAAGAAATACTCATCCGAAAAACAAATGGAATTTGATTGATTGATTGAACCATTATTTCAAGGCATCACAAAATATTTATCAAATATCATGAGTGAAGAGAGATCTGATGACTCTTCTGAGAAACACCAGATACTGTGGGAGTGGAGAGGGTGTTAAAATCTGGCAATTTTATTTTTCCTTGATGTGCTAGATTAAAGATGCCTGCTATATCATTGCTACTCTACCATTAAGAGAGAGAATCTATTTTCCATCCCTATGAATCTGAGCTTTCTTTAAATAATTTGTCTGACCAATGCATGCAGTGAAAGTGGCCTTCTGGGACTTCTGAGGCTAGGTCAGAAGAAGTCTTGCAGCTTACACTCAGTCAAAAGAACACTTATAATCCTTATTCTCACTCTTCTAATTCTTACCACTGAAATCTTGTTATGCAAGAGAACACACACTCTAGGAACACAGCTACTCTGCTGTGAGGAATCTAAACATGCTGTGGATAGGCTCTCATGGATCACAACCAAGTCACCCTGACAAAAGTCGAGGCTAAGCTGCCATCCATGCCAGCACCCGTTTGCTAGCCACGTGAGTGAGCCTTCTTGAAGGCACATGCTTTAGCACTAGCTCTGCCACACCAGCTAACATCTCAGGGATCAGAGACGAGACACCCAGCTAAGCACTTTCCCAATTCCTCATCCACAAAAATCAAGATCCAGATAAATAGTTGTTTTAGATCACAAATTTTGGAATAGTTTGTTACATATCTGCAGATAATGGGAACATTGGATATGGATTAAAACAAACACACACAGAAACAACTGGCTTTGTGAAAGCAGTCACATTACATGTAAAACTTCTTTGCAAAGCTAAATATGTGATCTATTCACAGATGGTTTAAACACAGGAAGCAGTTAAATTCAGTTTAGGAAGCTAAAAAGAGCATCTAATCAATAAGGTTCCCATCCCCACATTTTAAGCTTGGCTTTTTCGGTCTCTTTCCACAGTGGAAAGCCTGTTGGAGAGGGAGGAGCACATTGCTGAGGATAAATGTGCTGGCCGAGGCTCCGGTGTCCTCTGCACAACCTACAGATGCCTCAGTGACTAATCTTCATCTGCAGATAATTCAGAAACAGGGCAGATCCCTTGGATTTGAAAATGGGAACTAAAACTCATCCATCTTCTCCTGATGGCTAAACAGGCTATTATTAGCAGGCCAGATGATTTAATAGGCCAGGGATGGAAAGGCACATGTTGATAATTAAACACTCCGGAGTTCCATTCCAAAGCAAGTGTCCTTTAACAACATGCCTAAGGTTTGTTTGCTTTTAAAACACTCATGCTTTACTTTCGTGTCTCTGGAATATGTTCAGGCATCAACATTAACTTTTTGGATGGATAGAAATGTTGTTTGTCAAACCAATACTCAATTGTTTGGATGACACGTTACATGGAATTAATTGTCCTACATCAGCTTTGTAAATTTATAAATGTATAAATTATAAAAAGAAACTGAGCCACTCCTTCAGCAAATATGAATCAAGGTCTAATAGACTGAAATAGAGTGATACAAGAAAGGAGTTTTAGTGCTGGCTCTGCCTGGCGATTGTTGACCTTGAACAACTTAGAGCATCAGCTGCAGCCTGTTTGCATGCCCACAAAATTCATAACCCCTAATGTGATGGTATTTGGAAGTGGGGCTTTTGGGAAAACTTTAGGTTGTGAGGATGGAGTCCCCATGATGGGATTAGTGCCCTTATACGAAGGCATAGGACACAATTTGATTCTTCTCTTTCTCTCTGCCTCAAGTGAGGAAACCGGGAAAAGAACACTCACCAAACACTCAATCTGCTGGCACTTTGATCTTAGACTCCCTAGTCTCCAGAACTGTGAGAAAAAATGTTTGTCATTTAAGCCACCCAGTCTACAGTATCTGTTATTGCAGCTTGAACTTACTGAGATAGCATCTTTGGTGTCTTAGTCTGATCCTCTGAAAGTAAGAAATACTTGATTCTAAAGTTCTTTTGAGCACTAAAGTTTGTTTATTTTACAAATTTCTTTATCATATCCTTCTCTCTTCACCATATCCTTCTCTCAGTATAAATGGCACTCGTGGAGCGGTTAACAAGAAATGTATTATTTTCTGCCATAGGTCTATGCTTCCCTTTTCTCAGCCCTCTTTATTTATCATATTCCCTGGCATTCTTTTCAAATATGTTGTTATTATTTATAATAGTAAATGTTTATTTTGCTCATGATCAACTGCTCCAAGCACTATGCTCGAAGCTTTACAAGTGTAATTGGTGCATTCCTCTAATAACTCATTGAGATCAGATATAGTCAGCTTTATTTTACAGAAGAGATGACTAAGTCTCTGTGAGACTGAGTACCTTGCACAAGAGTGGTGGAACTCGAGCTCAAATACAGCTCTTTTGATACCAGAGCCCATATTATTTTGGGCATTTTCCCTGTAACTATTTATTTTAATGCCTACATTCAGCCTGAAGACCAGCAGGGGATTTTAAAGCAAAATGTTTTAGTTATATAGTATGACCAAAAACCATGCAAAATAGAAGGGTGCAAAGGTAGCAAGCTCAGGAAGGTTGTCCTGCATGAGTGATGTTTACAATGATCTCCTGGGTGATTCTTTTCCATCCTCAGCTTGGAATAGGCTTCAGTGAAGAATTGAACTATAGTGCAAGGAAAGAAAATAAAAGAGTTTTCCAGAAAAATCTGTCCTTTTGGCTCTTTTGTGGTAAGGCTGCTTGATGGTACTTTGTGTGCATCATGGCACTTCCAGGGAAGCAACTTTATTTTTTTCAGCTGGCGAGTTGCCTTCTGGACATTAGTGGCTGTTTTCTATTTCTAGAGTTGTCAATTCAGATTCCTCTTTTACAGTAGACTTCTGTTGTTAGAAGAGCCACCACTATGTCCTTTCAGTTAAATAAATGGAGAGCAGATCTATACCTGTTCTTCTGAAGGGTGTGCACCTGAAGCCTGCTTTTTTTGTTAGGGCCCAAGCTCAGGCTGTGGGACTCTTGTTGCTCCTCTCAGCACACAGCCTGCTATGGTCTAAAGGTCTGTGCCCACCTAAAAATTCACTCGTTGAATCTTTACCCTCAAGGTGATGGTATTAGGAAGTGGGGTCTTTGGGAAGGGATTAGGTCATCGGGACAGAGCCCTCATGAATGGGAGTCATGTCCATATAAAAGAGGCCAAAAAGAGATCCTCTGTACTTGAATGTGTAGTATATTTTTCAGTTACAGGGATTTGCATGTGCTATTCTGTTTCACTCCACCTCAATTTTGCTTATTAATTATTACCCTAACTCCACTTCTAATAATCCAGTGAACCCAGAACTGTGAGTATGTTTGGGAAAATGTGGCCCTGTGTGTCAATATATCTGAATTACTAAAGCTGTGATAGTCTTGGACAAGATTTTTACCCTCCATTGGGAAAGCGCTGTTTTGCCGCCTTGTTTTACATAGTGTCAGCACTAACTCTACACCTCATTTTAACTTCATTACCTTCTTAAAGCCTTTGTCTCCAAAGAAAGACATGTTCTAGCTGGTTAGGACTCCACACATCCTTTCTTCAGGGGTTGGGAGGAACATGATTTCACTTATAGTATGATTAAATCTATAAACCCTAATTCTGATTTATGTCTTCTAGAGTGGAGTCTATCTGAATTTTTAAAACTCACAGGTAATTATGATGCACAGCAGCTAGCTGTCCAAACTATTGTCCTAGCCCTTTATTTTTTCTGGAAAAGTCCAGAAGTTTCATACTGCTAATTAACAGAAAAGACAACATTCAACTAGTTAAAAGGTGTAGCATCTTACTCCACGATTCTGATTGTTTTGTGTACATCTCGTCAGTCTCCCTCTTTATCTCTGACAGTCCTTCTCTAAATCTCCTCAGAGGTGGCCGCTTATTAAGACAAATACAAGATGGCTGGGCAAGTAGAATCTTGAATTCTTTACTTCAACCTCTTTCCTTCAACAACTATATAAATAAAAACTTCATACGTGCATGTTACTGTCTTCTGTGATAGAGGAAATGCAAGGAACACCTGTTGAAAATTTTACCGCATCTAAACTCAGAGCCTAGGGTCTGAGCCTAGTTTAGACAAATAATAGAAACACGAAAAGACAAACTCAGCCTCTATTTAGTAATTAATGTCTCTCTATCTCTTTTTTTATACTCTGACTACTTGAAACAAGTCCAATGTTACAGACCACTTAGGGGGCACAGCCTATTCTAGTGTTGCTGTTAGATGTATTAGGATAGCAAAAGGGATTGGAAGAGATTTCCTTTGTATGTAGCTAAATTATGGATAGAAGCTCAGAGTAGACATTCTCAAACCCCTGTCCCTTCCCTTCAGTTTCATCTTTTACCACTTTGTTATGTAGTGTTTTTAAAAAAAATCAGGATCCTAAGAAATATATTATAAATATAATGGTCTAAAAGTTACAGCTTCCCCTTCCCACCACCCTGCCACCAGAACAGAGTAAATACCACTCATATGCTACTAAGTTCTGGAAAATAACAGTTTCCTATCTGTCCACCCATTATAGGATTTTTCTATTAAGCCCAGCACACCCTGATTTGTTTGGAGAGATAAATTCCAACCCCAGCATTTCTTTAATAATCCTTTTATACTTTCTTCTTATCTCTCTTCTTGCTGCTATTGTTTGATAGTGCCACTTAAACAGGTCTTTCCACAAGGTTACTCAAATTAAACATTAGCTAGCTCAAAAAGTAGCTACAGAAAACCACTGACGGTATCTAGCAAGATAAACATCCACACACTAAACTTTTGAGATTTCTTTATTTCTATCTTGGTTGTCCCAAGGGAATGTTTTTAAAAGACTACTTGACTTGTTTTCTGTTGTGTTCTCATATATTAGGCCTTCGGTGCTAACCAGACCATGTGATATTGATAATTGGCTAGATTACACTTCATTTTGTTGATGGCAAATTTAATATCTATATGCTATTTCCTTCAGTTCAAGTTATGGAAACTCTACATTTAAACATCAGTTTTTTAAAAATTAAACAATAGCAAATATTAAAAAAAATTTATCTTTTTTCTATGGTTCTCTAGATAAGGCACTCCCCCCAAAAACAACAACAACAGCAACCAAAAATAACTTCTTGGCTAACATCTAAGTGAGAATTAGTTTATCAGAGATGGTCCTCTTAGAGGAAATGCAGGTAAGCTGACAGCACTGAATGTCTGAATGGTGGGGGACCGGGAAGTGCAAGGGAAAAATAAGGCCTAGAAAAGCAAAGGTCCCAGTGGAAGTTATCACAAGCAACCTTTGGCTGCTTCATATTTAATCAAGGGCAAACCCCGAGTAGGAAGCCTTGTTCTGGCGCAAGAATCCCCTCTTCTCTGCTCTTGTGTTTTTGTAGACTGAGTATAAACTTTATGTTCAAATGTGCTTCTAGAGAAATCCTGCTCTCCCTATTCCTGCTCATGAAATCAGGACAATATTGAACCTCACTGAGCTGAGTCTCGCCACCTGTAAAAGGTTCCTAATAACATGAATCCAGTAGTGTAGTTGGGAAGATAAAATGAAACAATGTTCATAAACTGTCTGGCTTGTACAGAGACCAAATATGAATACATACCAGTCCCCATCCAGCACAGAATCTCCCCTTGGCTCCCTATACCTATTCAGTATTTTGCCTTTTCTCCTGCCTCAGCAACACATGAAAAAAAGGATCTATCGTTTTGACAGAACATGATAAAAATTGAGTAAAAATCACCTGATACTGGTGGCTGAACAGTTGGCTCTGTCTGTGTTCTCTCCCTGTGTCTTTCTTATACCCTGCAAAAAAATAAATTCTTGGGTTGGGCTTTGCAGATACAAGACTGGCAGTTTTAACATCCAAAAACTACTGGGAATTCCACATCCTATTTTTCTATAATATACATTTACAGATATCCAAAGATCCCTAGAAAACTCATCAGAAGAAAAACAGGTGCCCTGAAATTTTGCTATATTATATAACATGGAATAATAATATAGTATTGTATAATATTGAATAATATATTATATATTAGCATTATTATATATCATAGCATATAACATACAATTCATTATAGGATAGTATTCTATAATACTATGCTACTGTTTAATACTTTATTATAATATAGTAACCACATATTAATCTATATTTACTGCATATTCCTGTAGAATGTGTGGTGAGGTGTTTTCACAATTAGGTGGCAGAAAATGTGGGATAAAATGCAGAATCAGTAATGACAACTTGTTAATGGATAGTCAGTTTTCAAGGAATGTGCAATTCAGGTGAAAGAAGTTGTATGTTGGGTGTGTGTGTGTAAATAAGGGCAAATAAAAGAAAGAAGACAGCAGGAGGAAGAGAACAAATTCTGAAGGCTTCCTTTTGCTAAGGATCAATCCACATAACTCCGACAACCCACAAAGGTGGACTGCCTTGGTAAGAGCAGAGAATATTTTCTTTTATCTTTCTATCATTGCCTTTATAGCTATAAAATAAGAATATCAATCATTGGAAGGGGATAACAGTTTCTCAGTCAAAATGTTATTCATTGTTGAAATTTATTTCCTTATTGCTTGATTTTACGTGACTCTCCCCAAGTCTTTAATCTTCTTCAGATATGGTCAATGTCCTGGCAAGTCCAAGGCAGCTGTGATGGTTGGGACACTCATGGAGCAGACCCAGGCTGGTCAGGTGGATCTCCTGCCAGGACTCTCCCCCCACTTCCCTACCTCTCCTGCTTTCTACCCTTGATAAAAAAGAATAATCTTGATTTTTAGTTCATGACAAGATTGTGACTTAGTATAGTATATGTCCCTCTCCTGAAGTTTTCCCTGGCGACACTACATAGGAGAGAGAGAAGTGTTTAGATACGAAAAAGCAACTTTAAAAATACACACAATCTTGGGGAGATTGAAAATAGTTTTGACCAATAAAAAGAGCAAATGGAGACAAGGTGTGGGGGAAACCCCATTGTCATCCACATTGGGGAAACAGGGCAGAAAAGAGTTTTTGTTATGTAAGTTAATGGGGTGATATTTGCAGTAACAAGACAGGGTGGATATTGGAAAAAAAGAGGGAGAACCAAATATTATTAAAAGTGACTCAAGTGGCACACAGGGAATAAAGATAGGAATTAACATTAAAAATTCAATATAAAGGATAAATAGTAAAATGTATACAGCTAAAACGGATTGCTAGTCTAGAATACAGGGTTTGGGGATACTGCCACAGGACAACAGGAAGAAACAGGAAGACTGAAAATAAAAAATAAGACCTAGGGAATATGAATAAGTGACTTAGAAGTTTTAACTTTTACATGATAAGATTCCATAGAGAAAAAAAGGACATAAATGGAGATAAAAACATATTTTAAGAAGTAAGGGCAGAGAATTTAGTAGGTTAGAATATAACAGAAGACCTCAAATTGAAAAGTATCATAGTGTGCTGAAAAGTTAGGGAAGAAAAATACACTCCTAGACAACTTGTGAATGCTAAGAATAAAAATAACAAAAAGAACACATTAAAATTTCCAGACATTAAGTTTCTCTACAGCAATAATAATAAAAAAAAAAACTAATGGGGTAATATTTTCACTGTTGAAAAAATTCAAACAGTATTTTTAAGATACATTTTTAAAAAGCTATTTTCAGTCCTCTGTAGTTTCACCCCACACAGCCCTCTTTGAGAATATTCTTGGGGGAAGTACTCAGGCAAGAAGGACACACATATGCACACACACACATGTACACACATGTAAATGAAAGGTACATGAAATATGTACATGAAATTAGAAATGAGTAAATAGTTCAATCAAGTTTATTGTTTAAAGAAGCAAAGACAATATATATATACTGTCTAAAGAAGTGAAGACAGTATATATCTAAGAATACTGAGCATATTCTCAGTTATTATACATGTATAGGGGAAGATAGTTATTAATAAATTTAAAATGATATTTTAAGAGGTAGTTATAAATTAAACATAATTAACTGAAGTCTTAGAATGTACTTAGAGAATAAATCATAAAGAAAATTATAACCTAAGAGACTTAGCATTGAATGATAATGCAAAGGCGTTTCTAAGAAGAAAAGATAAGCATCCAATGAAAAGTTTGAACAAAACCAAGAGAAGAAGAAAGCCAATGAAGCAGGAGAACCAACCAAATTCTCAGAATTACGGAAGAGCACAAACATGCAACCTCCATGAAGGCAGAGATTTTAGTCTGCTTCATTCACTGCTATATCTGAGTGTCCAGAACAGTGCCAAGCACATTACATGTGTTCAGTAAATATTTAATAAGGGAATGAATACTTAGACTCCAACAATATGTAGAGAATATTAGCAAAAATTCTGTTCCTTAAAAGGATTCATATGGTAAGGGTATTTCTGGCAAGACTGATATAAAAAGAAAAATAAAAGAGAATATACAAATCAACATAATATAGAATAAAAAAGATATAATGAATATGTGTACACAAAAGCTTTAAAAATAATACAAATTTTATTATAACAACTATAGACAAATACATCTGAAATGTAGAAAGAAGAGAGAAATTTGTACAAAAATATAAAAAGCCAGAATTGGAACAAGGAGAATAAAAACCTGAATAGACCAATAACCATTAGAGAAATTGAAATGGTAATTTCAGGCTCTCCTCCAAAGATGCCTCAGGTCCAAATAGTTTCATAGCTGAGTTCTCCGATACTTTCAAGGGATAGATGGTTCCTAACTTATAAAAGACTTTTCAGAAAACTAATAAAATGAAGAAAGACACGCAAGTTTGGATGAGGCTAGTATATATTGGAAAAGTAGAATGCAAAATAAGACATTTATTGATTTCTCTTCTCTATCACCTCATGAAGGACTAATCATATAACTATATTTTATAGTTTTGCAGTGTATTTTTTATTTTATCTTTTATTTTTAAAGTAAATTTTATTGCATATGTTTAAGGACTACAACATGATGTTATGGGATATAGATGGTTACTATAGTGAAGCAAATTAACATATTCATCGTCTCTCATAGTTGATCCTTTTATATTTTGGTGGCAAGATCAGCTAAAATCTATTCATTTAGCAAAAATATCGAATACAGTACAATTTTATTAACTATAGTCCTCATGTTGTATATTAGATCTCCAGGCTTGTTCATCCTACCTATCTGCTATTTTGTATCCTCTGATCTATACTTCCCCATTTTCTTCCCCACCCTCATAACTATTGCTTTATGCTATATCTCTGCATATTTGACTCTTTTTTGATAAAAGATTTTACATAAATGTGAGATCATATAGTGTTCTTCCTTCTCTGTCTGGCTTATTTCACTTAGCATAATGTCTTCCAGGTTCGCCCATGTTGTGGCAAATGGCAGGATCTCCTTTTTTGAAGCTGAATAGTATTCAACTGTATATATATACATAATATATATATATATACACACACACATACATATATATATACACACATACATATACACACATGCAAATATATGTATACCATAGTTTCTTCATTCATTTGTCTGCCAAATAACTATTTTTATCCATACAACTGTTTTAATAGGTTCAAAAACTCACTTACTAAATTTCAACGTCTATTTTTGACATAGACTCAGAAAATCATTGGTAGGATGAAATTTCCCTAACTTAATAAAGGTCATATAAATTCTTGTAAACGTACAAGAGCTTCATATTTAATGAAAAAATTTCAGTCACATTGCTTTGGTTTCATGAATAAGATACTGATGTCTTTTAAAATCACTCTTATTTAACATAGTACTTCTTGACTAATGCTGCAAAAAAAAAAAAGAAAGAAAGAAAGAAAAAGAAAAACAAAAAAGAAAAGAAAAGAATAAGAAATGTAAAAATTAGAAGACAATAAATACAATTTAGGATTTAGGCAAGATGATTATCCATATAGAAAGTCCAACTACTCGCAAGATAAAACATTAGATTTATATGAATAATCAGTTAGGTTACCTGATATAAGATCAATAGTGTCCCTTTTACCAAATATAATTATCTAGAAAATAATATAAAACATACAGTATTCAAATAAAAATAAAACTATAAAGTATCCAGGAAACAATCTGACAAAGATTGCAAAATATTTGTACAAAGAGAAATTTTAAATTTTATCAGTTGACTTAAAAGAAGGATCTAAAACAAATAGAAAGATTGTAATATGTTCCCGATGATTTGACTTAATTTATAAAGAGGCTAATAATTTCCAAATTTTATCAATAAAGTCAACAAAATCCTAATGAAAATTTCAACTTAACATTTGACAAAATTGAAACATTTATTCCAAAATTCAAAAAGAAAAATGAAGATGATACAGATAATGTTTTAAAAAACAAGATAATGAAAGAAAACACCCTCTAGAAAAATATATTGCAAAATCATTGTAAAAGAATAAATAAAAAGAAAAGAAAAAAGACATGAACAACTTGATACCGAAATTAGAAGAGATAAATAGGCTATAGAACAGGAAAAAGAACTTAAAATAAGACTCATTTATATATCATAATTGGATTTAAATCATTAAGGAAGGAAAACTAGCTCAATTTATAGAAAAAGAAAGCTTAATTCCTACCTTACACCATAGAAAGAGAGCCCTTCCCCCTCATGAATTAAAGATTTAAATGTGAAAGAAATCTATAAAACTCTTAGAAAAAATGGAGAAAAATTTGTCCCTTAGGAGTGACGAAGAATTTCGTAAGCAAGATGGCAAAAGCAAAAATATAAAGGGAAACATTAGTAATTGTGATTACTTAAAATTAAGGATATTTGCTCAATGAAGGAAACTACTAATAAAATTTATTACAGATAACAGATTTGGAGAAATCATTTGCAACATCAAAAGCCAACAATATTTAAGATAAAAGAAACTCCTGAAAGTAAACAAAAAAGATTGAGAAGGTCCTTTAAAGAATAGTTAAAAAATGTGAATAAAAAATCAAAAGAAATGAAAATCAACAAATCACTATTATTAATAGTTGCATTGAGATCTTTACTATTATTATTAAGACTTCTGGCCTGGAGAGAAGTAGAAGACAACATCAATTGAATGTGGCATAGCAGCCTTGAGAGTAGGTTGGGGGTTGAGATGACAGCACTGTCATCAGAGCCATGTGGGCCATTTCAGCCTCTGTGCATTTGAAGCCTCAGACACCTCCATGGAATTAGAACTGGACAACAGGGAGATGGCAGATGATACTTAGTTACCAAGAAGAAGTTCTTGTGGCCATCTGTGAGACATGTTCTGGGGTTTTTCAGCAAAGATTGTTAAAGAAATTGGAAAGGATCTTAGGAAAAATTTTAGTGGTATTGCAACAACCAATGGGGAAATAACTAGATAAATGTCATTTGGGAGCTGTTATAAACCAACCTTTTCATACTCAAATCTAGCTTGGGAAATCAGAGTCTTACTAGCGCTAAATGTTAGATGCTACATGCTGGTTCTATAAAGAAAAATAGATCACGATTTCTGTCCGCTCAGGATTGGAAATCTTTCCTGTCACTCTAATGTAATAACAATTATTATTATTCTTTCAAGCTAGCATGAATCAGAACATGGAGCTGAGAGCTGTACCATGACCAGCTAGAAATGTTAATGTTTGATGGTGATGACAGTAATGAACCATAGGCAAATAAGAAGATGGCTCAAAGAGGCCAGGTGGGATGGTTCACGCCTGTAATCCTAGCACTCCAGGAGGCCGAGGCAGGAGGATTGCTTGAGCCCATGTGATGGAGACCAGCCTGAGCAAGAGTGAGTCTCATCTCTACCAAAAATAGAAAAAAAAATTAGCCACACATTGTGGAGCATGCCTGTAGTTCTAGCTACTTGGGAGACTAAGGCAGGAGGATCACCTGAGCCCAGGAGTTTGAGGTTGTTGTGAGCTACAGGAGCAACAGAGAGAGACTCTTGTCTCCCAAAAAAAAAAAAGAAGAAGAAGAAGATGACTTAGAGACTTGGTGCTAGCAAGCAGGGAAAGAAAAGTATCTCTTTAAGAATTTAATTAGAATAATATTTTTTTTGCCACTTTTTGATAGATATTTTATTCCCATTTAACATAGCTAATGTTCAGAACACTGGTGTCCCAGAATTGACAAATACCTTGAATCCCCCCCTCAGTACATCCACCATTAATAAGGTTTTTAATGTATTTAAATAGATCACATGTCAACTCATCAGTTACCAGTTGTTTATTTTTGCAGAAGTTTACAAGCTCATTCAATAATTCACATGGCAGTGAAAGGGACCCAGAAGAGCCAAAACTATCTTGAAGAGAACAAAGTTGGAGGACTCACACTTTTCAAGTTCAAAAATTACTACAAAGCTACAAAGTCAAGGTAATATGGTACTGGTATATAGATAAACATGTAGATCAATAAATAGAACTGAGAATCCAGAAATAAATCCATGCATTTTGGGACTATTGATTTTTGACAATTAAATGGGGGAAGAATAGTGTTTTCAACAAATGGTGTGAAACAACTAGATATCTACATGCAAAAGAATAAAATTGAACACTTATGTCATACCATATACAGAAATTAATTCAAAATGGACCATTGACATAAATTTAAGCTTAAAACTCATAGAAGAAAACATAAGAGCAAATCTTAATAACCTGGTATTAGATAATGATTTCCTAAACATGACATCAAAAGCACAAGCAACAAAGGAAAAATAAATTAGAAAATTTGAAAATATTTGTGCAGCAAATGATGTCATCATAAAAGTGAAAAACCCACTCACAATCTGGGAGAAAATATTTGCAGATTATACTTCTGATAAGAGACTTTTATTCATCGCATACTCTTACAATTCAATAATAAAAAGGCTGTCTAGTTTAAAACTTGGTAAAAGATTCAAATAGGTATTTCTCCAAAAAAGATATAGAAATGGATAATAAGAACATGAAAATATATTCAACATCATTAGTCGTTAGGGAAATGCAAATCAAATTGCTAATGATGTACCACTTCACACATTCAAGGATGGCTCCAATTGAGAAGACAGACAATAACGAGTGTTAGCAAGGATATGAAGAAATTGGAACCCTTGTACAATGTTGGTGGGAATGTAAAATGGTGTAGACACTTTAAAAAACATTTTGGCAGTTCTCCAGAAAGTTAAACATAGAATCATCATGTGACCCAACAATTCCACTTTTAGTTATACTTCAGTGTATACTGAAGTAAAATGTAAATTTTATTTACATAACATTTGTACATGAATATTTACAGCAGCATTATTTACAGCTGCCGAAAAGTGGAAACAACTCAAATGCCCATCAACTGATGAAATGAACACACCAAATGTAGTATTTACACATTATAGAATATATTGTTCAGCCCTATGTAGAAATGAAGCACTGATACATGCCACAGCATGGATGAGCCTTGAAAACATTGTGCGAATTGAAAGAGGCCAGTGAAAATGCTTCATATTATTTAATTTCATGTAAAGTTTCCAAAAAAAGGCAAATATATGGAGCCAGGAAGTAGAGGAGTGATTATAGACCTGGGAATGGAGATGGGGAGTGACTACTAATGAGGATGGGGTTTTGTTTTGGAGTGATAAAAATGTTACAAAATTATATTATGGTGATGGTTTCACAACTCTTGTGATTATACTAAAACCTACAAATTGTACACTTTAATGAATTTTAAGGTATATTAATTGTATCTCAATAAAGCTGTTCAAAATGTAACTCATCATTTTAGCCTGCCTGTATCTGTCTGGGACTGGATTTATTCATTTAATACAGTATTTTCTATTCTTCTCAGTAAATGCCAATTGTAAAGGTGTTATGTATATCATCAGACTATCATCCTAATCATTGATAAATATTTTAAATCCAAATAGAGCTAAGGACAAAGATAATTTTATATGTCACTAATATTTCTCGTATAGGTTGGTATTCGTGATTAGTCCTTGTCCATGTTCATTCCATTAGGTAAATCATGTATTCATTTATTTATGAGCACCTACTATAAGGCAGGCATTGTACTGGATGAGGAGCTTGAAAGAATGTTTAATGCCTACTCCCTGTCCTTAAAGAGAAGACAGCCTATTATGTAAGCCAGACAAATAAAGAGATAAGTCCTAGAAGAGTTGTATCTGTTAGAATTTTTTGGTCATAATCAATAGAGGTCAACTCTAACTAATTTAATTCAAAAAGAAACGTACTTGAAGGCTATGGAGTTGCTCACAGTACTGAAGAAAATTGGAGTACCTAAGCCTTTCAAGTGAACATGAGCCAGAGGGGATCCGTGATAAAAGGCAGGAACCAATCAGTGTTTTTGTCAGATGGCCGGTGTTGGTATTAATCATCACTGACCATTCTCCATCCTGGTGTCTCTCCACTCAAGATCTCAATTTCCAAGAGAGTAAGCTCAATTGGCCTAGCTTTATCTCAACTCACCACTCGTCTAGGGAAAAGCAGGACACTCTGGATGACAAACCATCTGAGGATGCACATCATGCGGAAAGAAAATCAGAAGAAGAGGGCATGAATTCTGAGCAGAAAAAAGCAGAAAATTAGCACTAAAAGAGCCTGTGTCAGGAAAACATAGAAGTGTATAGTGTTAGCACCGGAATAACCCTGAGTGACTTAGGAAGTCTTCCTTATTGGAAGTGATGCTTTCATGGAAATATGAAAACAAATTTTCTGTATAAAGTAGAGAGCAGGGAAGAGGGGTGGGAAGTCAAGAGGAATTTTGGCCAGATCGTGTAACATGAATTAAGCCATAGAGGCTTCAAAGACCATAGTTCATTAAAGGGGTGGAAAATTATCTGGTCACACCAAATCAAAGGGAGACTTTTGGATAGGCAGTATCCTTGAATACGGCTTTAAAGAGTGGGCACCAAAAAGCCTATAAACAACTTTCGAGACTCACTGTAATGAAGTCTGCATTTTTTTTTTTTTTTTTTGTAATGCAGGAGAAACAACTGAGGATCCTCAAGCAGTAGGTGATGTGATTAGGTCTGCAATTTAGAAAGTCTGTGGTGTAGAGTGGATTGAGGCTGAACAAGAAAGGCAGACTGGTGAGAAGGTCACTTGAAGAATCCAGTAAAAACTTGAAAAGAAAATGACTCAGAGAGTTGGAATGAGAATGCAAAATAGGGGTACATACAGAAGCTATTACGGAATAAAGAAGCTCGGGGCTGGATGAGTAATTGCATGTGAATTTGAGAGAGTTTTGGAGAGGAAGGAAGGAGTCAAGAATCTCACCTTGACTTCTGCTCTAAGGCAGTTCTCGAATTTCTTAGGAAGTCTTTTCACTGTTATGTTTCCTACAGCAGCTCCTCGGGGTCTCTAGCTTGTGATTATCCTGTCTTTCAGATGGCAACATGGAGACTGCAAGTCACTCAGGTTTACCTCTGGACACTGATGTCCTAAGCATCCCTTCTCTGATCCCATCACATTTGTTTTGGAGCTTCTGGGGTTTAGAGGTTAAAGCCTAGTCAGCCTCGTTTTTTCTGTCACCACAGTGCTTTGTTGTAAAGGCTTCACTGCCTTAGTGCCTGAGGTAAATCTAAAAGATACTGCAGTTTGGTCGTTCCTACAGCCCCGAACCATTTTTTTTTTCAAAGGCAAGATAGAATGCTCTCAGGGCAATGCTAACAAGGCTTATTACTTAAGACAGTGCGATCTGTCCATTCTGCGCTGGCAGTGTGGTGTAACTTTGGGCCACTGCCAGGGGGATGAAATTCAAACTGAGAACTCAGAATGGGAAGTTCTCTCTTTCCTTACAAACTCACTGATCCAGGAGTGCAATTTCAACTTTCTAATCAATTCAACCGATGACCTTTTATCAAATGGAATCACCAGGTTAGAAGGGACAGACACTAAGAGGTCATTTAGTCTAACTCACCTGCATCCAGGCAAGATGTCATATGACTTCATGGAGGAGGTAAGCATTTAGGCTTTTCAGAAAACCTCCTGCTCAATAGGGCAGTCTCTAAAGGTCCCCAGTGTTGTGAATCTTACATGGCCAGGAAGGCCTTCTAAGGATAAAGTATAGTTCACTCCTCTGCACAAGTCTCTTTCCTCTTGTTCTGGACTCATTAGAAGAAAGAGAATCTGTTTCTTGTCACTCACACACTTCTTCATATACTTGAGAACTATTATTAATTCCTTATTCAGCTTTCTTTCCTCTAGGCTAAATAAACTCTGCTCCTTTAGCCTTTCCTCAGAGGGAATATTAGTCAAACCTTTAATCATTTTAGTTGCTGTCTGCTGGCCTGCCTCCAAATTTGCCACAGTACATTTTATCTGTAAGAGCAGAAAGGGAGCGAAGGAGGGTAAAAATCTCATTAATTCAGACGCTGCCAATCTGAAATTTGTGATAATTCAGACAGGGATTTGCTTAACCAGTCCTTTCTTCATTGATTGTGCAAGTTTAAGACAAATCAGATCAAGAGGCGGGGGGCTTAGAAAATAATTCAAAATACTCGAGGGAGCTAACCTTTTCTGGGTCATATCAGAGGGCACTTTCCTACAGAGCCACTTGTAGGCCAAGAGCAGGCATCCATTTCACCAAAGTCCCTAAAGCCCTGCACTAAGCCACAGTGCAAGACTAAATTGAGTTGTTGTTATGACCTTATAATCTCTCCCAGTGAGTGTGCTTATTGGGCTAAAGGCCTAAATTTATCAGTGTGAGACTGTTTTGACATTCTGGGCTGTAAGTCACCATGATTTCTGTATGTATTCTAAAATTGCACAATTATGTGTCAGTTTGGTTGTTGGACTTTTTACCGGGTCAGAACAAATATTCTTTCATGACTTTCTCTGATAGTTTTTTTATTTTTGTGTGCAAAGATTGTACTGATACACATGTAATTTCAAAACATTTGCCTTCCAAATCCAAGGTATTCACCCATTTATCCATTGAATAAACAATTAGTACATGTTCACTTCATGCCCAGTACTATGTTTTCAAAAAAGAGTAGGATGTGCCCCTATCGTTAAGGCCTTTCAGCCTGAGGTGAGTATTACAATACAGGTCTTTCTGAGAACACACAGGAGGAACACAGAATGTTTTCCAGGGAGATCTAGGAAAGCTTCCTAACAGAGGGGACTTCTGGAGAGCTGACCTCATCTCAAAGAGGAGCAGGACTTTCGCAGGTGGACAGGGCAAGTATGTACAATATCATAGAAGTCCAAGCACCTCATTATATGGCAACAATTTAATTAGATTTCACATATACCTATTATGATAAATGAACATTTTTGCTATGAAAATTCTGAGCGGCAGTCTTGTTCCCTTTTGGGTATATACCTTAATGGTTATAAGGAGGGAATATAACAGCTCCCGTACCTCCCTGCTTTAGTCATATCCATTGAATATGGTAGACAAGGAGATATTGATCAAAATATCTTTGTTCTTGGTGATTGCAGATTGCAGGATGTAGCACAGATAAACAGGAACAGCAGATTTCTTAAGGTTGCAAGATTTAACTCCCAGTACTAGGCAGAGCTAGAAAACCACAGGCTTTACAAAATAGAGGTAGTCCCTTTGTCCAGGTATACTTGAGAGAGATCAGATTTCCCTACAGATAGGGAGATCACAAGAGAGTACAGAAACAGCTAATTCATATGGGCCCAGCTCTTTATTCCAAATTCACCCCTTAGGCAGCTTAGGGAGCCCAAGAGGCCAGAAGTGTTTCTCTAATGAAAGCCCTTCAAAAGAAATCCTGAAGACTATGGAATAAGGTTCCCATTGGATGTATAATATGCCCCTGTCCAGAATAAGCTTCATTTTCCATGAGTTCTGATATGAGAATTTATAACACCAACATAACTCCTAAATCTAATCAAACACAGTGTCACTCTCTTCTCATTCGAGAATCAGGGACAACGTCTCAGGATGATAAGACGAGGGGCTAAACTGGTCAGATTTGGGTTCTCATTCTGTCCCTTATTAACTGAATGATCTTGAGCCAGGGACATAACCTCTCTGTGAAAAATGTGGATAGTTATAGTACCTACTTCGCAGAGTCATCGTGAGGTTTAAATGAGTCAACATAAATTACGTGTCTAAATCAGGGTTGGCACATGGTGGATGCTAGACAAGTACTTGCTCTTATAAGGAATGTTTCAGCCTAATGCCTGAGGGCTGAATGACCTAGGGCAGGTTTCCTCCATTCTTTGATCCATTCAAAATTAAGAAGCATCATACAGAGCACCAAACACCACATACCATGTGCAAGAGATTAAACCAGCATTTCTCAAAACTTCATGTCCATATTGGTCATCTAGGGGTCTTTTCAAAAGCAGATTCAGATTCAATAAATCTGGAAAAGAGATACAAGAGTCTTTAGTCCTTAAGATTTCCAGATCATGCCAATGCTATTGATCAGTGGACAACATTTTGTACAAAATGGACAGAGATACTTGTATCATGGATCTATAAATCCACTTGGGTGGGTCTAAAAGAAACAGGCTTAAGTGCTGCCTCCAGGTACAAACATCTGGGTTTGGCTACAATGGCAAAAATTTCTTCATTTCTCTAAGGGCTCTTTCGATTACAACCTATATAATGTATTTGTACCCTACTGCTTGTGATTTATAACTTGTATCCCTTTCCTCAGTTACTCCCTAAATTCTTACCTTAACTCCCTAATTAAAATAGAGTCAAAATAAACCATTTGATTAGTTTGCAGCCCTGACAAAACCTGGTGCTCAGGGACAAGTTAAATCAATAAAGATTTTCTTCTGGCATTGGTTCTCAAACTTTAGCATGCATTGGAATCACTTAGAAGACTTTTTCAATCACAGTCTGCAAAACCCCATCCCGGGAGGCTCTGATTCAGTAGGTCTGGGTTGAAGGCCAAGAATTTACATTTCTAACAAAGGCCCAGATGCTGCTGCTGCTTTGAGAACCACACTTGGAGAACCATTGCCTTACAGCAGCAAGGTCTGCATGCCTGTAAAGAACTTACTGGATAAGGGAGGCCAATCATACTTGATACCGCTGGGTTCAGAAATAGCACAAATGTAATACTCATGTAACCAACAGATTAAGGGAGTAGAGAGGAGGATAAATCCTATTTTATCAAAACCCACAGCAGCTGAACTAGCTCACACATCCAAAGCCCTTATTTACTGTCAACAGAGAGGGCTGCATGGAATTGAGGAAAATGATCATGTGTAAAGGCCAAACCAGGTCTCTCTGTATTTCAAAATCAAGTAATAGCAAGGCCCAGGCAATTTACCAATTTTTCATTGGAAAGTAGTATAGAAGGATTCTAATTAGCATATATGTCAAACATCAACATCGGTCATGTCCACCTCTTCTTGAAATCTTTTTCTGATAGCTTCAGTCAGAGGTCAACATTTCCTTTACTGTGTTTTGTAGTGTCCGTACTACTTAGTAGTATTTATAATTTTATGTAACCATTAACATGTCTCTAGACTTGAAACTCATGGAAGACAATGAACATGTCTTTTATCTCTGGTTTCAGAGTCGGACTCCAATGCATCTCTGTTCCTATTACAGAGTCATGTGTTAAATATGTGTAATAGTTGGTAGAAGAAGCGCGTTGGCATCCTGTCATTGTTAATATAGATATTATAGTTATAAGAAAGTAGCATTTCCCCCCTGCACAATCATTTCAGTAACATTTCAATTAATGTATGATGAAAAATTAAAATTTATTTTTTTTAAATTCACAGGTAGAGATCTTAAATGTTCATTAACAGTGATTTATAAATAAGGTATGTTTACACAATGGAAAACTATACAACAGTGAAAATGAATGAAATAGAACTATACGCAATCCTCATTATTCGGGAATTCTGTAATTGCAAATTTGCCTACTTGCTAAAATTTATCTGTAACTTCAAAATCAATACTTTTGGTGTTTTGGGGTTGATTTGTGGCCATTCACAGAATGGTGAAGAATTTGAGTTGTGACATGCACATTCCCAGCTAAGTTTGAGCAAGGAGATGCTCTGACTTTTTATTTCAGCTGTCACACTGCAGACAACCTTTTCATGGTTTGTTTAGTGTAACATTTTTCTCACTTTTGTTCCTTTTGTGAGTGTTTTCATTATTTAAAGTGGACCCTAAATGAATGCTGAAATGCTGTCTAGTGTTCTTAAGTATAAGAAAGCCATGTTGTAACATAGGAAGAAAATATGTGTGTGAGAAGAGCTTTGTTCACATGTGATAGTACTGTTGGCCATAGGTTTAATGCTAATGAGTCAACAGTATATATTAAATAAGGTGTCTTTAAATAGAAACACACATAAAGCAAGGTTATGTATTGATTGGTTGACGAAAATGTTGTAACCAGAGGCTCATAGGACCCTAACCCTGTATTTCTCCTAAAAGCAGTAGTTTAGCATTGGCTAATTCAGGGTTCACAGTGACTTTACATAACATTGCTACGAGAATAATGAGCATCAATTGCATAACAACTAGATAAATAAATTTTAATAACATAATTCTAAGTTCAAAAAGCACATCCCAGAAGACTACATGATGCTCTTCTTACAAAGTTCAAAAACAACTAAAACTAAACAATACATGGCTAAAAAAAAGTACTTAAAGTAAAGGAACACAGAATTTAGGGTAGTGATTATCTTGTGGGAGTAGAGGGAATGGGACTGGGTAGAAGCAAATTGGTAGATGTGAGGTATTAGGTGGTGAGTTCATGACTGCTTGTTATCTTAATATCTAACTAAAACAAACAGATACATTATGAAAAGGTCACGCACAAAAGATGACAATGGAGCATAAACAAAGGATTATAATTAAATCAATTCTTTCTACTGATGTCCATTGATACATATCTGTACATTTTTCATACTCACAAATATGTGTGAGGAATACATGAATAAATAGATATATTTTGGTCCCACATAAGGGGCTTTTCTCTCCCTGAATTGAGACTTTCTCCATGAGACCCTGAGGCAGAGATACACATGAAGAACTGGAGGGCACAGTGCCACACAAGGAAACGGTGAGTTCTCACACTTCACCAGCACCTGCATTTCTCCTGTCATTCCTGACAGTGCAGACACTTAATGTACGAATGTGTCACTCACAGAAAGATGCTCCGTAGCACACAGCAGCGCCTGGGTACCACTGTGGAATTCAGATGCACCCCTGATCCACGCAGTCCAAACTGCACACTGAAAAGAGTGAGAATAATTGTTCAAACAGAGACAGGAAGCACAGGCAAGAAAAAAACTAGATCTAGTGTGATTTAAAGCTGTAGTTTAGAATGAAAACCAGCTTTGAAACCAAGAATTCTATGGAGGTGGGCACTACAGAATTGCCTGTAGTGTTCAAACAAATGCAGAAAATGTAAGTTTTTAAGTAAGAGGTTAATACTGCCGGTGTGCCATGATAGTTAAGTCTCAAAAAATCTGAAGGGAAATTAATATGATTGGATTTGGGAAAAGACCAGTATTGCTACAGCAACAAAGTGTACTCTCCTAAATGAGAAATCAAGGTGTATTCTCACAGGAGGTTTTCCTTTGATATATGAATGTTACGTACCCACAACCAGGGCCCTCACAGCGGTCCATAATTTAGAGTGATTTGTACAACGCGCCTTGCTGTAGCATGCAAATGATGCGACCTCCTCCTCTGCCTGGGCTGCAACGGAATCAGGGCTGGTGGAACTGAAATGAATGCCTGGTATTCAAGCAGCATTTAATCAGACGTTTGGTTTGATTTACTAATGCTATTGTCTTTCCATTTTCTGTTAAGAAATTATTAGCAGGAAGTAACTCGGCCTGAACGCCACAATATGTTGGATCAATTTAAGAGACGATATAGATCACTGGGATTTCTTTTGTCAAATGGAACCATTAGACTTGCATATTAAAAAAGTATATATTTCTGTTTCGAGTGTATAAGTGATACATTGTTTACCATTATGCAAAAGGCCACCAAGAAGGCAAGGGGAGCGATATGAATGGATGGCAGGAAAGGGATGATAAATATGTCATTGCCCGTGCAGCTTCTATTAGACCACGGATATCTTGTTTTGTTGACAGAAGGCGCATTTTCTTCTTTTCCCTAAAAGGTGGCTTACTGTGCTCAAGGTTATCATCCATGAACTCAGTGAGAAAGTCTACCTTCTGCTATTTACACAAACATGCTATTACTAAAATATATTTTGACTATGTCTAATTACTCATGTGGCCACTGGGCTTTTGACAAGTGCTGCTTAAAAATCAAACTCAAGACACATACTCTTTCTGCTTATCATCTTGTGATACATTTTTCACCAATACCTGTTTTTCTGTGTCACATTGGGTCTGTTTTTTGGTGTCATGCTGTCTTTTGCTATCCAGTACCTGGACAGAACAGCTGAGTAATTATATCAGTGTGACTGCAATTTTACCTTTGGGGCCCTCTTGCTTCACCGGCACACAGGTGACTAAACCAGGAAGGGTGACATTCCTTGCGGCGACGGATTGATTGACCATGTGATTCTATCAACTGGCAGCACAGCAAGCAGCTGAGTCACACTGGTTAACCTTACAGCCTAGCAATGTGAGTCTGAGAAACCCCGGTGAAACAGGACCCTAGGCACTCTGTCTCCGATGAGTTTGGTTCCCAGGTTATGACTGAACAAACAAGATCTAAAAAAATCCTAGCCCAAGAACCTATGAATGTGACCTGATTTGGTAACAGGGCCCTTGCTGATGCTTTGAGATGAGGTCGTTGGCATGGGCTCTAACCCCATATGACCATAGCTTTATAAAGAGGGGAAATTTGGACAGAGAGATACACACAAAGAGAGAAAGAATGCAGTGTGAACATGAAGCAGAGACGGGTGTGATTCGTCAGTAAGGCCAGGAATACCAGAGATTGCCGACGAACCACCACAAGCTAGGGAAGAGGTATAAAGCACCATCTCTCTCACCGCCCTCAGAAGGAGCCAACCTGCCAACACCTTCATTCTAGACTGTTAGAGCTGTGAGACAATACTTTTCTGTTGTTCAAGCCATGCAGTCTTTGGTACTTTGTTACGGCAGCCCTAGGAGACTAATGCCAGCAGTGACCCCACCTCTGCGATGCTGCGGGAAATGCTGTCCCTGCACCTCAGCGCATGTCATGACAATCCGCAGGCAGCCGGTGACATTCAGCTGGGCTCGGCAAAGAAGATAAAACCCACTGGGCTGACACATTTACAAGTTGTTGTTTCTGTTTTGTTTTGGTAGGCAAAAGAGAGCCCTCTGAAAGTTTTGAGGAGGAATATTAAATGAACCATCCTACCTTTTGATCTTACCTTGCAGCTGAAGGGTTGTTTATTCCCTTTCTTACTGTACCACTAATTTCATAGTGTCCTGAGTGCTGGGTTTGCTCTGTGTTTCCTCCCGTCACCTGGGAACCACTTGAGATCAGGAATTGTATCTTATTGCTCTGTGTGTCCAGCATTTGGACCAGGCCTGGTATTTAGCTGGTGCTAATTTATTACTTGTTTGGTTGTAAATCTTATTGTTTTTCACTTTTTATATTTGAAATAATTTCACACTTTTAGGAAGGTTTCAAAAATACTATTAAGAACTCTCATATTCACTTTAGCCCAATTCATTAATTGTTAGCATTTTGCCACATTTGCCTTATAATTTTTTTCCTGTCTCTACATAAGCATACTTTTTTTCTGAACCACTTGAGAGCAAATTGCAGACTTCAAGTGTCTACACCTAAAAGCTTTAGTATATATTTCCTAACAAAGACATTATCCTAGGTAATCGTAGTAAAATTATAAGAATCAGGAAATTTAACATTAATAAATAATCTTATTTATAGTCAATATTCAAATTTTTAAAAATTAATTCTTTATAGATTTTTTTTCTGATTGAGAATTCAAAATAAGATCATTCACTTAATTTCCTTGTTACATTGCTTTAGTTTCATTTAATCTGGAACTGTTTCTTAGCCTCTCTTTCCCTTTTATTGATATTAACATTTTTATAGAGTACAGATCAGATATGCTGTAGAATACTCCTCAGTTTGGTGTGTCTGAAATTTTCTAATGACTAGATCAAAAGTATGCATTTCTAGGCAGGGATGTCATAAACATAATCTTGTGTCCTTCTCAGTTCATCATATCAAGGGACACATAATGTTAGTTGATTTGTCCTATTTTTAGTAATTTTGACTTTGATTTCTTGATTAAAGTGATGACTGTCACATTTTTCCATTTAGTTCCTATTTTCTTTTTATAATTGATAAATCATTTTTGGGGAAATATTTTAAGATATTATTTTCCTCATGAAATTTTCACAGACTGGTTTTAGTGTTCATTGTTGATTCCTGCCTGATTTAACTATTATTATGGTGATTGCACAATAGTTATTTTGCTAACTGCTTCATTTCATCTACTTTTATTAGCTGGCATTCTACTGTGCTTTCTTCTCAAATGCTTATTTATTCACTTATTACCAGAATGGGTTCGTGTATTATTATTTTATTCAAAGGATTATAACTCATTAGCATCATTATTTATTTTGATGTTCAAATTGTCTCAGGTTTGCCTTCTTAAAACTATGTCAATCTGGTCCCTTTGTACTTTTTACATGTCCTCATTATTTTTTGAGCACTTTTTATTTTCTGGCTCAACAAGATATTCTAGTTTACATTGTATTATTTTTGCCCATGCAGGGACATAGCCATTTCTCTAAGAAATCCTGTTCCCTTTGAGAGGGAAATGATACTTAGAAACCAAGATCTGGGAATAATGAACCCATTAAGAACTAATTTTTAACTATTTCAACATTCTACTTTTCAAGTTTATTTTATTCATCACTTGCTGCTGGTGCCATGTAACATTTATAACAGACTCTTTTTAAAACTCTCTTATAACGCAGTGTAAATTTGTTTTCTTCCTCACTCTCATATCATTTTTTTTTATTTTCTGAAAATAATAAGATTATCTGGGGCAATTGACATCTTTTTTCCTCTCCTCCTCAATTGTTCTTTCTTTGTTTCTTTGTTTCTTTCTTTCTTTCTTTCTCTCCTTCCTTCTTCTTTCTTTCTCCCTTTTATCTCCCTTCCTTTCTTTTTTCCACCAGTGGATTTTTCATGTGGAATCATGTTTTAGAAAGCATGATTAAAACGATGTCCTTTGTTTCTC